>DWDU01005283.1:0-10109 GCA_018245575.1 Jemadia suekentonmiller
AGTTATGTAGTTTCGAAGATACCAGTTGAATAAAGTTACATGTGATTTATTTATCCATAGAAAAAGGCGATATGCGTGTACGCAACTAAACTTCAAATCGCTCTCCTGTAGTGACGATTATGCAGAAGTAACTTTATTCTACATATAGGTCGTTTAGTAATATATCTAAGTAAATCCAGAGTCGACTGATTCTGAGTCTCATCGCGAGTGAACTAAGTTGTATTTAAAATATATTTGACTGCCTCGTATGCCGAGGGGTTGTTGCGGGTGCTACTGCCGATCGTGAGATTCTGGGTTCAAATCACGAGACGGTTACTAGTTGGACGTAAACGTAGGTAATGAAACATGGAAGTGTACAACATTCATCTGTCTGCCTCGTCGGAGATTAACGGCGAGATGTTACGTTTTATCAATATTGTCGTATTGGCTGGTACTTTGTAATAATTTATATTGTGTAACAGTTCTAAGGATCTGGTCTCGTACGGTCTCAATGGCAATTTTATTAAAACCTTGTTCTAAATGCAGACTACTTAGTCCAGTACAATGTTTACTGCTATGATTTAAGTCGAAGTCTTTTCTCGTTAAGGAAATTGAGTCATGTTGTTATCGTGCCCATGTTTGTTCTGGCATTCTAATCATTGCAGGTACTTATTTGCGGACCTACATATGTTAGATTTAATATCATCTGGTACAATTTTGCAGGACAACATCGCGATCAAACTTCTCTTTAAAGTTGTTCACAATGTTCTCCGGGACATATGAAGTTTGTCAACCC
This sequence comes from Jemadia suekentonmiller, assembly GCA_018245575.1. NCBI lineage: Eukaryota > Metazoa > Arthropoda > Insecta > Lepidoptera > Hesperiidae > Jemadia > Jemadia suekentonmiller. Next base: position 776 of record DWDU01005283.1, read on the forward strand.
ACACTGGTCAGTGGCAAATGACTGATCTCAACTCCTCTTATTCTGTGAGGAGAACCGAATTAACAGTGGAACGATAAAAATAATATTATAAATGAAGTTCCATACATTTTTCACCATAATATAAAGCATAAAATTAATGTTTAAAAATTTACTTGAAGATTTTCTAGTATTAGTCCCCAGTGTACTAATAAAACAATCCAGTTGCAGGTACCAAAATGTTTATAGCTACTGATTTAATTGAAATATGGACCTACTGGAGTAAAAGCGCAGTTTTATTCAAGCTTTATTACTTACAGTTTTATATAGAAAATTGTTACTTGTATCGTACAGTTTAATTAGTAATGTATTTTTAAACGTGAAGAGAAACCTTTTGTACCTTTAAGAATGTTGCACGCACGGAGAAGTATAATATTTCGAGTAAAGTTTATTTGCAACAATGCAGGAGGCGACATTTTTTATGCAATATGTGTCAGAGTCAAACACGTATTAGTCTGTGGTCAAACAGTTACACAGAGTAAATATTTGTAGAGGTGTACTGTATGACACGAAAGCCTAGTTAAAGTTGAAACTTAAAATAAATTACGGTCAAATTTCGGTCACTGCTCGACCGATAACTCCAATATTATGCCGTTCATGTATAATAAACTTTAAACTAAGTTATTTAAGTCTGTATGCTTTTAATCGCCTTCTGTAGATTGATAAACATCTCACGTTTATAATATGAACTTCACTATTGATAATATTTTATATGTACCAATATTTATTACGGCGATTGATATTTTACCAATATTTTTTTCTATTGTGAGTACATATATTTTAATTTGGGAGTGTTCTACACTCCTCTGCCTACCTCTTCGGGGATTACAGCCGTCATGTAACTTTTTTTTTTATATTTTAATCTGTAGTGCGATTGTCTTCTAATCGACGGGATCTCGCGAAGACGTCTCGTGATAAAATAGGTAAATTGAACCGTAACATTAACCATAGTCAAATACGACCCGACGACAGGAATATAAACATTATAAACAAATGTGAGGTGATTTTTTTAATATCTAATATCGAGATCGGTAAAGATTTTCTATTTCGTGAGAAACAAAGAAAGGCACGATCGATTATGAACACCATTTCTTGTGACTAAAACATTCGCAGCGGTCACGTTTTCTAGGACACAACAGCGCTCTAAAGGTCCGCGCCGACTTGTGCAGTTTGATCGTATGGCATTTTAAACATACGACAATGTACGAGGTATCTAAAGTAAAGGTGTTTTTATATGCGACCTTGTATTTTTCCATCCGATTTAAGTCTGTCCGATGTCGACTCCACTGCATCTCGTGAGTCACATACGTCCTTTGTAACGTAAATAAATGTCATATACAAGACAAGCGTGGCAATATCCCGTTACACAATACGGCCGTTTTTGTTTGGCCGGTCCGTCCGTTGTGGAATCTTATGGTACATTACGTATGTTCGCCTAATAAGAACAAGTCACGTCAGTTTTAATCTTATGCGACGTTAATGTACGATCGAATTATATTAGTAGCTACTGCGACGCATGTATGGAAGTACTGACTGCAAAAAAGTAGTTTAGGTCATTTTTTTGAAGTAGAGAGAAGCAAACGAAATACAGCAGGCAGTAGTAATTGGTGCATCCCGTGGGTTACCTGGAAACGACCTTGAAACGGGCTGTATAAATTGTTCTATCAGACGCAGTTGGCTCAATTATTATTCCTTGTTACTAAAGTCTGACCTATTGTTCTTATGTTATTGGTGACCCTAACTTCAGTAACCTTGACTTGTTTAGATTCGAATCTCATCTATTTTCTAAATAAAATAAACGAGGCCTCCTGCCGTTGTGCATGTTTCACGCAAAAAGTGATGGATAGATTACGATACATTTTTTTAGTTGTAATTCTTAGACAGCTGATCCGCATCTTTAAAATAAATATAACAATATCTTCCTTTAGTATACATTTATTGAAATTTTGAAAAGATACAATTTTTAGCGGTTTTTTTATGATTAGCTTAGTATGTTTAACCTTCAGTATTTTTTGTTTCCTTCCGTGTACATAAAATAAATGGTTAACGTCATAAGAAAAACAGACGCAGTCGCGGTTATTAGCTAGCCTGCGATAAGTACTTGTGTAATGAACCTAAGTATTCATTCGTGATTCTGTGTATAGGTTCAAAATATTGAAATATATAACTATGAATGTTTTATTAAGTCTATTTCTATAGTACATGTTTTGCTGAGTTTGGGATCAGAAAGGTGTGCTTGTATTCTCACAGTAACAACTCAACAGCTAACAGGTTAGTATTTACACTATTTATATCCATTCAGGTTGTAAATAAATTTAATATTACGCATCATTTAGATCAACTTATTGTACAAATATGAACGCGGCTCAAGAGGCATTCAGTGCGTACCCGCCATTCCGTACAGAGGATCGAATCGTATTGGACACGGTCAATTGTACAAACGCCGATGTACCATTTTTCTCTATGGCGTAGTAGGCCTAAATTAAAATAATTACTGTAGATAACAGCGATGTGATATGATATGGACGTTAATTTTTATGTAGAGCTATTTTATTCATTTTTACTTAACTGTTTCTTTAGTAGTTTGGAATTATTATTTTTTATTCTCATGATCAGTTACTTTCTTCTCATAATAATGTAACGTCACGCCTGTAATCTCTAAAGAGGTAGGCAGAGAAGTGTAGTACACTCCCACGTTTCATCAGTTACTTTTAGCTTTCACTTTGGAACAGATGGTGAGTCTATTGCCATACACCGGGAACATATCTGGACTCCGAGCCACTGGTAGAAAATGTAAGTTAGAAAAATCTTATAGTAGTATACCCTGGATTTGAACCCGGAACCTCTCGATCGGCTGTCGCACTTGCAGCTAACACGTGCAACGAAGCAGTCAATATTCAGATATATTTTATAACATGATATATTTAATAGACATGGAATGAGCGATGCCCCGTTTTAAGTTACTTAGAGTTTTGTAGACAACGCCGAAAAAAACATGCCTTGATTAAGCCAGTACATATTTTACTCAATATATATAGGAACACTATATTACCAAAGATTAAACGACAAAACGTATATACAATTCCTTAACGGTATATACACTCATCAACTCTGATAATGTCACTATCGTGTGACTAATTCTCGGCAGACGTGTGTAAGGTGACACGAGGCGCGCGCACACCGCTTCTCGTCCACAAAGCGAAGCTGTTTTCTTCATTGTTAGCAACAGGTTGTTTCGTTTACTTGATATGGAGACACGTCAACATGTTTTGTTCTTATTTCAAACGTTTTCATTCAAAGTTTATAATTTTATTATAATGATAATATACGCAAGGTGGGTCCCTTATAGGGTAAGCAGAGAGCGCCGATTGCTAAATGTCACTATCCTTACAGACCTGCTGTGCTTCTCTCACATTTATCACTCTGTTTATACTTCATGCACGCCGTAGAAGATAAATTCGAAGTCTTCTAACTTCTAACATATCATTAGTGATCTACAACTGGTTGAAATTCGTCCGTAGTTCATTAAATTTTTACCTTTGAAAATTATTGACTTTCTCTCGTATGCCAAAGAGTATTCCTCTCTATAGACTTCTGCTCTATGCCACCGCTTGACCACAGATTATTACATGCGTCTGACATTGACAGTGTGAATGTAAACAATAAATGTTTTTTTATACAATTTAATTGTATATATTATAATTTGATTATAAGTTTTTAGCTTTCTGCACTCTTTTCTATCCATGTAGTTAATTATATATGTACATATGAATATAATAAATTACTATTATCCATATATACGTGCCGCCGTTTGAACCATGACAGAAACGTCAAATTTTTATCGTGCATCAAACTTTTATCTCGCTTCACGTCATTAAGCACTCCGTTTGTGCCCGTACGCAATGTTTGGATTATAACTACGGAAAGGTGGTTAATAGTGTGCAATAACTTTCTTTTTTTCTATGCTAGTGTGAGTGAAAATTAAATTGTGCGCCTAATTCTTTTAGTTGTTACATTCACGGATATAATAAATGTTATGTAACAACGTAACATCACGCCTGTAATTCCCGAAAAGGTAGGCAGAGGAATGTAGAACATTCCCACGTTTCACCAGTTACGTTTACGTCCCACTATGAAATAGGTGGTGAGATTGAATCAATTAATAACTAAATATGTATATAAAATTATGGACTTAAATATACATTGAGATTTTCTTATATGTACATGTACCTTTATTAGATATATGGTTACTATAGCACAGGTTCTGTATATTTTGTTACTAAGTGGTCGTGCGTGACTTATTAATTTTTTCTTCATTGTTTACCTAAAGTTAGATTACAAAGGGCGGACTTAATGCCTAATGGCATTCTCTATCTCTGTACCAATGTACGCATTTAAGGACTTTTTATTACATAACTAGAAAACTAAACATAAATTAGAAGCACGAAGACCAACCATACGAGTATATGGACATTCTTTATAGTTGTTCAAACACATTTAGTAGCTCTGACTTGTCGTATCGGGATTCGATAATATGAACTTATTAAATTCGCATTATATTAATTTGTAAAAGGCTCGTCGGAATAAAACTATAGTAAATACATAGTCTCCTCGAATGTTCCAATCTTAAAGCATCCTTTAACAATATCTTGGGACATGGCTATCTGGCCGAATCCGTTAAATCATTATCAGTCATCTTCAGATAAAAATATTTTATTCAACGATTTATGTATACAGATATCATACATAACACCCAAAAACATTACTCTTAAAATTGCAACAAAAAAACGCTATGAAATGAAACGAAACGGAAAAAAGATTTCCGAACGTAAGCGTTGCCGTATTGATTTATGGCGGACGTAAATTCACGTCGGGCCATTAAGAGTAAATCGGGGTACGTGCATCGAAGTGTTCCTTTTATTGACTTTTTTACTATAAATGAATAGTTTTGCAATAAAATGACGCAAGTGAGCGTTCGCTGAAAATGATTGGCGAAAAATTGGGCGCGTCATTATATCTTTACATTGTCAACGCGAAGAGCAATATCGTATATGTATTTGTGTTTAATATCAACACTAGAAAAAAAATCATTAAAAATCAAAACGTCGTAAAATTGCCATTCATCGTCGTTTAAATGCTAACTAGTATAAAGTTATATTGTAACAACTCACACGTCCATGTAATTCCAAGCTTGATAGAGCAAGTAATACACAAACATACATATGCCTGTACATGTCTAAGTAGACAAATACATAGAATTTTTTACACCCAGATACAACAAACACATTCGGTTTCATCATGCAAAAATTTGTCCTCGGTGGGAATCGAACCCGCAACTTGTAGCTCAGCATTCGGTAAAATTACTACTGGAACAACAGGCCAGCCGGCCTGAAGTATGAGTCGACTACTCAGACTCTCTCGGTGTTCATAAATAGGGTCAAAGGACACTACGGTTTTCCATCATGAATATCGATAACTTAATTTTTGGTCACATTTTTTGTTATTAATACTTTTACTAATTTTTTACATATTCCTGATTTTAATATATATAATTTCATTTGGAATCCATTAAAATTACCGTAAATACAATGTCAGTGTAATCATTAGCTTGTTTTATAATTACAAGATACGGTCTTAAATACCCCTAACAATTAAATGAAACACATCTCACGAAACATGAAAACATGTAACATTTAGATCACTAAATCGGTAGAGGACAAAAATTGTCTTCACCAAACAACCGAAGGCTCTATAATGAAATTCTCGCGAGATACACGACACGAGTAAATTCGACAATATTTTTCCTTCCATCACCCACAGCCTTATTTACACAAAGCACGTGTATATTCTTCAAATCCCCTCCGAATTGTATTTGCTTAGTGTCCCCGCCAGTGTTTGGGTAAGATAACTAGGGTACCGTATATCAATACGGTAACAACATATTATTACGAGTGGTAGTTGACAAACATTTGCTCTGAATCTCTCGCCTTCAGATTAGTACTGTAATTGGGATTGTGGCATGTTTGTTTTAGGAATAGAATTTGTTTTCGGTTGGGGTAAACATCGGGTATGATCAATACTCTTAAGTGGCAGCCATTTTAAGATTTGAATGTAGGTTTTACAATTTAATTTCCTCCTTCTTGCAACCCAGCAATGAACAGAAACGGATCTTAATCGCGCAATACTAATATATACACGTCTAATTAAGATCCCCTTACTCAGGGTAACGATGACCATGGAAAACCTAATTGTATATTCGTATCACTTGCAACACGCATTCTATTTCCTGTTCATTCTAATGAATCAAATGTCATTGGTGTGGATTGGTTCAGCGCCTTCTCACATCGTTCGTGTCATAATCAACATAATACCATAATATATGTTCCTCTCTCCTTTTAGCAAACGTTGTCATATTATTTCGCTATTATGTTAATACATATGTATAAATTTTAATATTATGATTTCAAAGCGGTATTCACTTAGCAAATATAATTATTAGATAAAACCTTAATAAGTAAATGAAAAATTCATATTATAAAAAATCTGAAATACCCTTTCCTTCCTAACGCATTAGAATAAACATTTCCTAAGACGTGAGCAAGCATCGTGTGTCTATAATTGAGTTAAAATTTAACTATCTGCTTAATCCGACTACGGAGTTAACAAGTGCTTGCAGTATTTATTACAAACTACGTAGACACATAAATGCTATATTTGCAACAGAATTTACACTTTATATTAGAATTAGAGAAACGACAACTAGAGACAAGTACCACGCTTAGTACAATTACTGTAGGGGCGTACAGACGAACGGTTAAGTGAACCTGAAATATATGTTTATAGCAGCTGATTAAACAACATCAAAAGGTATTTAAATATATATTTCTGAAAGTATTCTGTCTGAAAGCTGCAATCCGTCGTACGTGATATTTTCTCGACAGCACTAACTTCACTCACATTGCCGTTCTGCCACGCAAAGGTTTCTGAATTAAATCTGGATCCCATTCAGCACTGAATATAAAACAGTAATGAGTATTCAGCAATACATACATACTATATTTAAGGAAATATTAATTTGTATCACACTTCCAGCGTTTCTACAACTTCTTATTTGCTGTAGTGTTTCTATAACTTAACAAATTCTACCATAGTTGTCGCATTTATAAAAATAGTAAGTATTGTTGTCTCATTACTATGACCTATTCGCATTAGCATAATTAGCAGATTGATAATTAGAAGAGTCTTTCCCAAATCCAACGACTTCCTTATTGCTGCGAGTACCCACAGCTTGAGTAATTAAAAAGAACGCGCTCAGTAAGTGACGCACTAACCGCTCGTGTGGTTCGTTCCTAAGAAATGCACATTTCGTATCAGGTGGGACTGTGACAGCAGTTTTCAATTAGCAACGCCACGTACGAAATGCGGCATTAAGTGCACGTCTTGCTAAATTTAGTGCCTACGACTAATACGAGCCGAGTGGCAGGCTAATGAGTAATATTCAGAGTTTATTATTAATTCCGTATTCATAACAGTTAACAAAAAGACATTACGTAGCTAGTGGTGCTCTCTGTTGGCAGTTTGACTGTGCAAGGAATACATTTAAATATTCTGTTCTTAATCCTAATTCAAATAGACAAAATAGCAAAGTCTTGTAACATGAGTTTAAGACTTATTTGCCACATTATTCATCATGCCGGATTGCGGAAAATATCAGCCAGATATCAGAATGATGACATCAGTTTTATTAATTTAATTTTTGGAGGCAGATTACAAGTGCATCTAAGTGCGTCGTCATCTTTTGAATACCAATGCAAAGTTTTAAAATCTGAGAAGCATCATAATACACCTTCTGAAGAATCTCTGCTGGGCGGTCTTACATCTATAGTGACTAAAGTGATATTTATCCACCCGCCCTCACTGAAGGACTCGCGTCTAAGATCTTAATAGCAGAAGCCATACCTTAAAAATAAATGGTGAACAGACAACCAAATAAGACGACGAGTGAACGATCCTCGATACAATAAAATGGGGGAGAAATAATTACTAATTTCTATTAGTGTACATTTCTACCACAAAAATGCCTAATATCATGTCATGTGATAAATATTAGTAAGGTTCATTGTTATAAAACGATGAAGAAGAAACTACACCAAACGTGAATCTATAATATGTATATCTAATCTTGTCTCACTCTGCGTAAGTGCCTAGTTTTAATCATACCTCAGGTTTCCGCATCATATTAATTTCCTGTTTACCCGGAGCTCCGTCTTGATAAGGAATACGATATTATATTTATTAGATCCATGCAGGTCAAAGGCAATTCTGTATACTAATTGTTCTAGCAGACAAAGGCATTCCATTGTAAACGGTATTGTTTTACGTGTCCCGTATCTAGCCCCATGCGTGAATAGGGGCTTAAGAGAAAAGAGAGAATGAATTAGATAGTTAAAAAAAACATTCGATTCGAGTCCACTGGGCTGCTTCAGAATAGATTCGCCGAGGTACAAAGTAATGCTGCCATTGTCTTTCAAGCCTGATTTCCATTATGTTAATGAAAGCATGTTTATTATTTAAAAATTAACATAATATCTTTTACTGAAAGACTGACGTAAACTCAAATACATAGCTAATGGCAGATTAATGACCTATCCGAGAATGATTTTTTTTTATTTTACCCGCTAATGCAGATTCATTGAGTTATTTGGAGCTAATAATTGTAAGAACCCTTAAGTGCACAAATGTTATTACTGTGGAACACAATTACTGGAATACCCATTCTTATTCTTTCTTATAATATTTCCTCTAGAGACAAATTAGCTAAAAATACATATTAGCTAAACTCAACAGCAGAATACTAGTGTCGCTTCCTCTCATAACATGCGCGGTGTGCGATACGGGTTCATTATCATTTCATGGCATGTGTCGGCATGAATATTTCCCTTTGATTAATTTGTGTGGCAGCGACGCTTGTTGTAATACAGCGTACTGCGAACGGCTTTATTAGCCCGAGGTGAACGCTTCGTAATTCGACGCCCGTTTAATGCCTTAAATTTATCATTACCTGTACGCCACGACGATATGTTATAGTGGTGCAGAGATCTTTATGTTAATCGAATCAGCGGGTGCTCGGTTGCGGCCAGCCGAGGAGGAATGCAGTGTCGTCTATTAAAGAACGACAGTGTCCAGCGAAGACTGTACTGAGACAGATGATGTTGATAAAATAATAAAACGTAACATCACGCCTGTAATCCCCGAAGAGGTAGGCAGAGGAGTGTAGAACACTCCCACGTTTCACCAG
>DWDU01005284.1:0-10108 GCA_018245575.1 Jemadia suekentonmiller
AGAACATTTTTGTAGTGCCCGACCCGGGGATCGAACCCGGGACCTCCTGATCGGCAGTCGCACTTGCAACCAACACGTCCAACGAGGCAGTCAGTCTACTTAAGTGGAACAATAAAAGGGTCGGGAAAAAAAGTCTACTTATGATTCAATTCAGAAGATCTTCCGAGAAGCAAAAGATTAGAAAGAAAGAAAGAGAAGCGACCGTAGTGATCATAAATATGTAATACTAAATCCTAGAATAGTACTACCGCGTCAGGCCAAGGTGTCAAATTGTTTACACTTCATTTACCGTCTTTTTATTTAAAATGAAAGAAACGAAGGCAGTAGAGGGTACTTGACTAAAAAAACAAAGTAAAATGTTCATTTGTTACACTCATCTTATGTCTGAGTTATCTAAATTCTTTTTCCTTATAATATTATAAATATACGTGATTGTTTGTCTATATTGAAAAGCGTCATACCCGTAGCAATATATCGACGTTATTCTTTACATAGATAGGTAAGTACTGGTTGTGGGCCAAACATTGACGCAAACTACATACTAGTTTTTATCTCAAAAACCTTTATGGTATCTATGAGAATCTAGCTCGGTATACAACCGCCGTACCGATTTTGTACCCGATCTTATGAATACCTAAATGAGTTGAAATGAAGATCAAAGATTTTTGAGAATTAACAATCAACACCATAAAAATTTATATCATTCATATAATTTACAAACGATGTAAATAATAGGTAATAAAAACAAAAATAATATATATAATAAGAGTTATAAAATAATACAAATGAAGAGAAGTTTCAAGTATGAAACACAAAGAACGTAACACAATTATCGTAAAATTTGCCTTCGCAATCATTCAACTTTCACGCGGAATAAACTATGCAAGCGGATCCGGAACCAAATGTGTCTCCGACATAATCTAAATGCTAATATTTCTACGTCAGTAGACGACAAGGATTTTGAGCGCACTCTCAGAGATCCATTGACTCGAGTACAAGTCTTCAGTTTCTAAGATTGAATTTTGCTACATGCCCCGCAGCTGGGCGAGACTCACCCCATAACAGGAGGAGGCTGTGTACATTCATCTTGGCTCCTTTTGAAAGATGCGGGTCAATGAACTACTTGGCGACTGTTGTCTAATATTAATAAAATAGAAATTCCACAACCATACAAATTCAAGGGAGATACCTACCTATTCTCTGCCTACCCCGCAAGGGACCTGGCGTGAAGATATGTATGTATGTATGTACAAATTCATTGCGCTCCAAGATAACATGTTATTATCTATAACAAACCCAAATATTAAAACAAACTGTTTTATTATGAAGTTCTAAATGGTGTACGACATAACGTTCAGAATGGTAATGATAAGTTACAATTTTGCTAATACTAAATGCTAAAATTTTTATTTTACTGTCATATAAACGGTTAAAGAGCACGCTGGGAACTTTTTTAACTTTCGGAATCGTCTCCGATCACATAGTACTTATATACATACGTTGTAAATTTCTTATTACAATTTTGTGAAATTGTCGGGAACAACAGTGCATTTTGATAAAAATATTGTGATCGATTAGTGCACTATGTGTCTCACAAAGAGAGACTTAATCTAAATGCTAATATTTCTTATGTCAAGCCCGACAAAGACTGGAACGCATACTTCGAGATCCGTTGACTCGACAATAAGACTTCACGTATGAGAAATTGAATTTCGTTCTAGGTATTGTAAATTTGAAATGTGACCGTAAAATACTTGGCTGTTGCGATTTGTTATTATTCAAAAACCACGACCATGAAGATGGAATGATGTCGTTAATGCTACTATATTGTTTTTTAAATCGAAGGTTGAATATCTGTTTTTGATTCGAATTGAATAATCTTTTCTTGTATATTTATTACGATACCAATGTTTATTAACTTGCTATTATTTTTAAATAAACATAACATTCAACATGAAATGTCCGTCCGTGAAACGGTTACGTTGAAGGACCGTCTGAAGACGCTCGGCAAATTATTGAAAGCCGAAGCATGTGTTTAACTCTAAGCAATGCAAAAGCAATCTAAATGTTTAATACATCTATGTCGAAATGTTCAAGCACTTTAAGCTTCCACGTTTTGATCTGTCAATTTATAATTTTTGTGTAATATGATCTACATCTTAACGTAATATCACGCGTGTAATCCCTAAAGAGGTAAGCAGAGGAATGCAATACACTATTTCGTTTCACCATTTATGAACGTTTACGTCCCATGGAACAGGTGGTGAGACTTTTCTACATCGTAAATTTAAAGTATATCAAGTTTTAAGTAAGTTTACATTAAAGCCATGAGAATTGACGTGAGAAAAAATGTAGAATAGGTCTATTTAATTTAAAAATACATAGGTTTTTGTATCCATTAATTCTCAAAATATATATTCACAGCGATTACTTGGCAAGTTATTTATGAATAAATTGATTTAGAATCATTATCTGGATCTTAAAAATATATTCCATTTATACCACCTAACAACTATACTGATTTTTTTTTGTATAAAGATGATCAATGCACTAGACACACCTTGATCCGTCGTCAGAAACACTCAAACTTACATTTAAATAATGGAAACAGCGACCGCATAACATAGGTTCGTGCTTGTAACGAGTACATGGCAAAAATCGTTAACATTTTATTATGAACAGTGGAATTCTAATGAGTCCTCGCCCAAATCATAATCGCAACACATTTCGTCGGGCTTCGTCGGAAGCGCCCGAAGCACTACATTTGCGTCTTATGAATATGAATGAGCGATAATTCTGCTCCTCAGAAAGCAAATAACTGTTATTGTTATCAACAAAACTCGCTATCGGCTGTATCGCTTACTTTGTATAGAAAATAAAAGTTCACGTTGTTACAACGTAAATTTCGTTACGCTAAGTATCCCGTTACCGAGCAACAACGTGATTTATGTTGTTCCACGTGAAAACCTTTTTTTGGGTTATTGAATCATTTTTATACGTGATTGTTTATCCATTACAATAACCATACAAGTCGCCTTGTTGACAGTGAAGTTTATGGTGTGTTGAATTTCAAGTTCAATTAATCTTACTTTTATTTTGTGGGATACTTAACATTGCGGTTTAGATATATTGTACATTAATTTTTTGTTTATACTTAATCTCCGCGATTATAAATCACAAGTCTCTTTTGAGTAATAAAGTTCGTATTTTTTAATTGTTTCGAATGAGTTTTTTTCATGGTTTTCAAACAAGACTTAAAGCATTTTTTAACCTGAATCAGTTATCGAACTTTGTTGTTTTTTTTCCGCGTAACAAACCCAGATTAAAATAATATATTTTCCATGCAATGTATCGATAACATTTTTTCACCGATAAGTATTGAATTCATGTTAAGATCATATACTCAATTTGTTAATTAATAGTCTAATGGCCAAGATTCTTAGAACTCAATACGTAATTTGAATACACACAGTAATTGTTTACTAAATCAACATTCATCAGTTACAAGAACTACATTGTAACAATGTGGCTACTTGGCGTGAGCAGGGTAGGTAAGCTTCGTGCAAGTCGCGCTGAATTTGTGGTGAGGCGCAAATATGTCGATCTTAGAGGTCTATGTATATACATACATTTTCCGTTTATAGTTGAGTCACTTTCCAATCACGTACTTGTATAGAAATCGTCACGTGACTGACACAATTTTCAATCTTTTTGCGCTTCTATATATTTACTTAACACTGAAAAGTAATTCGAGAGCCGTAGTTGTTGTCGTTCGCGTGCCACTGGAAATTTTCTATTACGGCCCTAATCTTTGTACAGTATCACAGGCTTGTTTCTGTTCGCCACACAACGATGTCGAGCTAGTAGTCCAAGCTAATAAAAAATACGAAGACGCTACAAGCCACAAAGGATTTATCGGCTAAAAATCCCATCTAGAGATCGAGCCGATAGATATTAATCCCGGCACAATAATCGCCAATATAAAAGATTTTCTTTCAATCCCCTCGTAATAGAAAGTTCCCGCATGGTTCTTTTTTTTTCACTATCTTTTAAATTTAGAATACCGCTGGACGAACCAGGCGAAAGCTGCTGGTTTTTGCATTCTCATTTAGTGCTCCTAAAAGAAAAAGATACATCAGGGGAATATCTTATTTCGTGAAATGATTTCATATTCTCCTAATTTAATAACAATGTTATCATACGAACTTCAGGCATGGCCTCATGTACGTATGTCCGTATACGCATGCTTAACTCTTGCACGCATGCACGCGTGCCCGCTCATGCATAAATTCGCTAGTAGCATAAAACAAAACAATATACACACAGTGCTAAACAACGAGATATTTTTTTTTATATAATGATAAACTCATCATACTGCCTACAGCTCCACCGATGTCCCAAACGATTAATAAACAACAAAAACATAGTGGGAGATATAACAGCGTGATTGATTTATTTTGCTATGTGTTCACATTCACTGAATCCCCTTACTATACTTGTCTATTAATTTCAATTTCGGCAAAATTCCCAGTCTATTGTCTCGCGTTGATCCGAAGAGTTTTACTTCCGTGCCATTAATTTTCCATTTCGGTCCGGAGTGGGCTATCGAGAGGCTCTACTCCGGATTTGAGCGACGAGAGCATCTTGATAAGTTATTATCGGGGCTGTGTCAACGGGGGTTACATTTTTATTTACACCATAAAGCTGCAGGGCACTTGAAGTTAAACAATTTTTGCATGAAAAGACCTCCTTTTATCTCGAAAGTACGCTGACGGTATCTCATGTTGCGTCCGTAATTACCAACTAACGCTGGAAAAATTGGCGAGAATCGTGGTCCTCTTTCGCCCGGTCTAAGCAAACAAACTGGGAGATAAGCTGCATTCAAGGAAAAATTGTAAAAGCGCCAAGGGTTCCAACAAAGAACCTTATTAACCTGCCACTAACTAATGGACGATAGGGTTACAACCGTAGGCGCGCACACCGGACCTTTGTAATGGTAATACAGGCGATGTTGTAATATTATACCCATTCGTAACATATTGTAGTCGTATTAATGTACACCGGGGTAATTGTAACCGATTTTTACTTTTGGGTATGTAATTTATGGTATGTTATTTATGGTATGTTATTATGTGTATTCAGTCAATTAAAATCATACGTTTCGAATCGCTATATTTAAGAAAAAATTAATTGGCTCTCAGTAATGGAATAACTCCTTTTCTGTGAAAATAATAACAACATTTCATCCACCAGCTAGTTATTTCATGGATTACTTAAAAATTCATATATACGTTTATAGTGTATACACGGTTGGTTAATTTCAAGAAAATAATGTGATGTATTAGAAATATGTTGTTAAGGAGCCTTTTTACACGGCCTGACTACATATGAAGCACTGCCTTTGACTCGGTCCCATGAAAGCGGACGTGTGCGATATATAACTACACGTGAAATGGTGTATATGCACAGTTTGCACGGGTTAATGTGTCCTACGAGAGGTTAAGGCGATCTTATCTGCACTATAAAGAGTTCAAAGTTGGTTTTCCCCGAGAGACTTCCTTCGACAGAACAAGAATTATCTCCGAGTAATAACAATTGAGAACAGTAGCATTATCTAACACGTGTTCAAAACCAATACAGAATGATTAATACAAAACTAAACCCAAAAATCTGTTTCGAACCGACTTGTAGTTGAACAATTTCTGGAAATCCGCATACTGTTTGTGAAAACATAAGCAGTAAACCACATAATGTTCTTAACTCGACTAATTCAAGCACCGCTTTGACTGGCATCTGTTAAGGGTTTGAGCGCGATGCAAGCGCAATCTGCTATCTGCGGTCTTTGCGCGGGAAGGGGTGGTAATGAGGCTTGTGACGAGGTGAAAACCTTCTTTAATAGATCTGTTTTATACTGAGAAAGTCTTTGAACAGTTTCGCTTAGATCGCGGTCTCTTTGAAAAGCATGACTCACATGAAACACTGTAGGTACTAACTTCTTAATCCATTGGATTAATAACGCCAATTACCAAGGTGGGTATAAGACTATACTGGGAACTTCGTTTCATAGTGTATGCAATAATGTATAAAGGTACCGAGATCGCCACATGTGGGAAGTATGTCAGAACAACATTATAATGAATGTACCTCTAAAGATACTACGCAGATTAAACGATTAATTGAATTGTGTTTTCAAAACTTAAAATTTTAAATTAATAAAAAATTTTATTCAAAATAATTGTTTCGGCGTATAAAATATTAAATTAATGTTATTTCGAAGAACGCACTTTATTTCCCAAACACAATCCAAATATGGAGGTTGAAATCTGAGCAATTACCTACTATAATTTCTGTGTAGAAAATTTCTTGAATTTATATTATTCCATTGTATTACCACACTGAAGTTTAATTGTTGTTGGATAACGATATACAAATGTGAAAATAGGTTTTGAATGTTTTATCCGCTTCATTACATACAGACCTTAATTAGACGACACGTTTTGATATCTATAAACATGTAGATTTGTAGAGTAACTAATTCAAAAGGATCAATTACATTGTTGTAGTCGATTGTTCATTATACCAAAATAAACGAACGGTCGTCGTTTTATTCTAATATAATTATACTCTTTATTCAAAAATGCACTCTTGAATCGAAATGCTTGAACGCAATGCATAGAAGTATGAAAATTTGGAAGGAAAATTCGGAATTTCGATGGGGGCAAAGCGTGTGGTCAGTATAAAATTTGTATTACAGTTACCGTTTCAAACGATACACCATTTGCGAAATTTACGATACCCATTTTGGTATTACAATTTCACTACTGGCAGAGCGTTTTGTACGATAATGTACACGACCTCGACTACAGTTTAAATTGATATTACTTAAATTTAATAAAAACGGAAATATATAATAAAATTATATACATAACAGTCCTATATTTAACCGGTGAATTATTAAATATATCATAATGAATACCTTACTCTGATATGATTGCAATGATAACAATTAAGATATGCATAATTATAATTACTATATAACTAATATGGTAAAGATAATTATTTACAAAACAATAGTGTAAATGTCTACCTCTTCAGGGAATATAGTTGTGATGATATTTTTTTCGTGTAAACTAGTTATCTACAATATTTTTTGTAAGACCGAAACTGTAAACACTATTGTTATATTTTTATCATCACATTTGAAGATAGTTAAAGAAGTATAGGCGAATTGAACCATAGAAAAAGGTTAATTGGAAATTTGAATACGGCTCTCTCGAAAAAAACTTTTACCTATTTATCTCGTGGTAAGTAAGGGTTTTCCAATTAATTTCTGAAAGTATTTAGTATCATGCAGCGGTATTTATGAGCAGACATGTTGTGTCAATTAATTCACCAAAATCTATATACATTGATCATTGACTACTGTTCAAATGCAGCTCTATTCCTTAAGGTATAATGAAGTCCTTAACTCATAAAAAAACATTATGTATCTGCAGCGACTAAAAGTTTAGCCACTGTATATTTTAACGGCAGCCAAGCACCGCGCGTTTCAGCCGAGAATCTTTATTAAAGCTTAAGATTAAACTGTATCACAACTGTTCGAGTTCCGCTTGAAACACTCTGTTAATAGAGAGTATAGATCATCTTGAAATATTGTCGAGATTACTCTTCCTGTGGAAGCTAGTTTCGCGGAACAAAGGCGCTGCGGTGTGGGCCAGAGTGGGTTGTCACATACAGCGGGTTGTCAATATGCAACATGAGGATATATTATATCAATAAAATTTGTGATATTTTTTCGTACGTCCATGAAAAAAACAACGGTAAATATGCAGCTAGTACGATATTTTTTTGGACTAACAACCCAAATATAATTAAATTTTCAATTCAATTGCGATATTAGCACTTGTATAATTTTTAACCAATGACTGAAAATATTTTTATTTGTTATAACCAAACAACACCTGTATAACTTGTCCAGTGAAATGATCTTCTGTGACACTTTACTAGGTTTGTAATTTACTTTATAAATATTGTATACTGTATTATCATTGAATACATTAATTATTATTACACGTACACATAATACAACAAATTATTATAATTTTGTTCAATCAATTGTTCAGGGGAAGGGCTTTGTTAATTGTACGTTTTTATTTCGCTTTTCACATGATCTACTGCAATAGAAGCGATGTAATTTAAAATCATTCCTAAGCTATTTATTACACTTGCCTATTATTATTCAAGAAATAGGATGCGTTACGCCCGCTTGCACTGCAAACGTAACTCTCAAACTCGGTGTGTAGAAACTAAAGTGCGCGTCAGCGTTCTTGTAACAAGCCTTAACACTCTCGCGGAGCCGTCAAATCCTTGATAAATATAACTGTGTGATAGCTCTATTAATAGCCCCTTGGAGACAAAGTAGCGTGTCTTGCTACTAGCTTTAACAATTACTCGCACATATACTTGTGTGCTTTTATACTTGCATATTTTACGATTTACATTTATCGGAATAATTTTAATGTAACGGTATGTAGAAGCTCAAACATTTGATTGTGTAGCGTTTACTTATAGCAGTATTACTTTAATTTGTTAAAAATTTAATTATAATTAACCTACTTAGATTTCACATCAGACGTTTATTTAACGTGAATGTTATTCCACTTCGCAAATGTTAAAAATTCCGTCGCAACGCCAACGCAGAATATGAAATGTTTCTCTGAAAATATTGCCTTAATTTTCATGCTTACTTACTTCTTTTCCGTCGTAACTTCAGTTGTGAAATTCTTGTTAAAAGAAACGTATAATGTAGTTCGTTCACAACTCATACACTTCTCTCTTCTTTACTCGGCATTTATATACTTCTATTATTATTCAACACTCGTTATAATTCATTTATTGTTTAATTTTTTGGCCAGAATCTATACTTAGAGATATTACAGATACCGAACAAAATTGGGGTCTCGCAGATCACCATTTCTGTTCTTTGTGGATTGATATGTATAAAGCCAATTTAATATCGTCAAGCCAAATCATTTGATAATATTTATCGATTGTTATCTAATGATAACCAAACTGGTTAATCACTCTTGCCAGTGTGGAAAATTTTTTTCAAAAAGCTGACATCCATCTAAGACTGACTTGTTTCAGTGCTGTTTAACTTGACAATTGCAACATAACTTACGATAGGATGCGGTGACAGTGATATATGATCAATGATTATCATCATCATTATTGCAGCCTACATAAGCATCCCCCGAGGGGTTATGCCCATAATCCCCACGCTGAGCATGCGGGTAATCACAGAGCACAGCTTCTTGTGACGCCCACGCTGCTGCGCGTAGGCGGCCAGAGCATTTAGCTGTGCCTAATCAGACCGCGCCATACCACAATGTTCCTGTGCCAGATTTAGTCGCCTCAAACGTTGCCCTGTATCTCAGTACGGGGTCAAGGAAGGTATTCTTACTCCGCTCAGACACGGAAGTGACAGATATCACGGACAGTGATATATGTAAGCAATTTTTATAAAATGCCAAAAAATATTAAAAAGGAAATTTTGCTTTATACAATGTTTCAATCCCCTACATAGGAGTTATATTAAGTCGGAGATATAGGGCGACCGTTATTACGCTTGGGTTCTCTCGCATTTATGTGGTTCAATTTTCGGACCAAATCGGACGCGGTTCCGGTCGGTACCTAGACCCTTGCTTCTTGCTAATATTGAAACTGAAAAATTATCGCTTGTATGTTTGTTCTATTGTCATGATTTAGTATATAACCCTTCTAGATTAGTTTTTATATACGCGTAACATTCAAATATACATATGGCTTGGGCGCAAATACGATCTAAGATGATTTTGATAATAGTTTCTTTACTCGATCTAGCTTTTCGTCCACTTTCACGTATGATTAGCTATTCCAATCTCAAATGTTTCATATGTATAATATAAATAACAAACGTAAACGTATATCCACGCCTGTTATCCCTAAAGAGATAAGCACAGGAATGTAGAACATTCCCACGTTTCACCAACTACGTTTACGTCCCACTATGGAATAAGTGGTGAGCCTATTGCCATGCATCGGGCACATATCCAGACTCCGAGCCACT
>DWDU01005285.1:0-10108 GCA_018245575.1 Jemadia suekentonmiller
GACCCGGGAATCGAACCCAGGACCTCCCGATCGGCAGTCGCACTTGCAACCAACACGACCAACGAGGCAGTCATATATAAATTATATATATATATATATATAAATTATCATATTGTATTTTAACATTGAGCACCTCAACATTTTGTACACAATAAAAACAAGATACTTTCATAAAAAAGTAATTAAAATCTTATGATTGAATAAAAATTGTTAACAATTGTTTACATTTTGGTTCTCTATAAAACACTGTGATAATGAAAGATAAATATAAACGTAACATCACGCCTGTAATCTCCGAAGAGGTACAGAGAGGAATGTCGAACTCTCCCACGTTTCACCAGTTACGTTTACGTCCCACTATGAAATAGGTGAGCCTATTGCCATGCACCGGACACAACGAAACTCCGAGCCACTACTAGAAAATCTAAATTAGAAAAATTTAGTAGTGCCCGACCCGAGGATTGAAACCAGTACCTCCCGGTCGGCAGTCGCACTTGCAACCAACACTACGAACGAGGCAGTCAAATACAGCTAATAAAAATATACATATGTTTATTAGAGCATTACAGCTCGGAGGAATTTAATATTAGTTTATGTCACCTGACCTTAACACACTCGTAAATTGGAACCTGTGTATGAGAACTATTTGTCATATAATAATAACATATAGGACTTTTAATGATAAAATACGTATCTTCCTTTTCATTTAAAATAGAGTTACAGTGATGCTAAATATATCTTAGAATGTAATAAAAACTTTCATAATAGGCTTTATTCACGTGTCACTAATGTCATGTCGTCATCATGCAGATCTAAAATTATCGCCTATAGGTTGAGGTAATATAAGTTAGCCTTAGCACAGTCATGGCTTAGTCAACACGTCCTTAAATCAATTTATACTGCAGTCTAGAAAAAGTAAATGCAAATATATTAATTAACAGTGAATGATATTGGTATTACCAGTATTCACAGATTAGTATAATAAGATATTCACAGTATAGAATGTCACTATCATCATCAGTCTGTCTAAGGCCACTGCTGGACATAAGTCTCCTCTGAGGATTATTTGTCTATAATCCCCACACTGGTCATACGGGTTAAGGATCGTAGAATATATTACAGGATAATCAAATACAAATATTTCAAGTACTGGCGGATAAATTAAACAACTATATGTGAAATTTCAATTGTGCTAATCACGTATTCAAGCATTAATACGATCAGTATTAGTTACCTATCTTGGATTTAGCTAACGACGCATACATTTGAAGCGGGTAGTTCTGCAATTTGACAGTTCGAAACATTCCTATTAAAACTAAGACAATAGTGAGTTGAATACATGAATATTCAAATCACTCGCTTCATCTATTGTTCAGAAACTATACAGCCAGAAGTTACTCTATAGACACGCGTAGCTACTAAATTCGAACGGCACCTATAGATTTGTGTCCGTTTCGGTAACTTTCCATTGTAATTCAAATATTTCTATGTTTGCCGGGAATATATATTTTACCTCAATCAAATACTGTTCGTATAAAATATAATGGATGTGATTGTTTATCTAGTAAAATAGATTAGAAATATCGTCATCCTTCTCAAAATTAAATGGCTTAAAGCCATTGTATGCCATATTAGCTAAATGCGGGTTTGCAGTTTGCACACACCTTACAGACCTTTAAGGAGAACTCTCAAGTGAAGAGCTCTGAAGCCCTTAAAACTCACATCGGATTGCGAGAGGCGCCTCTCAGCTGATATTGAATGAGGCACCCCAAAGTGTAGGTTTGATTCTGATTCATTAAGCTATTTATTTATCTATAATACGACCACGGATAATGGGGTTAAATGACCTATATCTAGTTGTTTATACTTTGATCACATCAGACATATCCTAAAACAAAGTCATGTCAACTATACTCGTATCTTTAATAGACGAGCGTGTAGACGATTTTGTTAGACCGTACCCAAAATAAATCGTCGGCCATAGTTTATACCTATGGGTAATAGGATCGATCTCTTTCTTCGAATCGACAGCTGATCTTATTGGTTGACCCAGAGAGGGGCAGTTGAGGGATCAGCCATCGTGGTGAAATGATTAGTTGCAATGTCCAGGGTGCGCCGGGCAGTATGTGTTTGTACTTCATCAGACAGCCGCCGCTTACGGGAGGCCCGTTTCATGCATCCGATGTTCAATAATACATATAGATATTTATGTATGTACGTACATATAATTCTCAAACAGTGTCTATATGTTAAGTGCTCTGCTAA
This sequence comes from Jemadia suekentonmiller, assembly GCA_018245575.1. Lineage (NCBI taxonomy): Eukaryota > Metazoa > Arthropoda > Insecta > Lepidoptera > Hesperiidae > Jemadia > Jemadia suekentonmiller. The sequence goes on from DWDU01005285.1 coordinate 2,266, forward strand.
AATCCATTGATTCTGTACCCAGCCTTTAATGGGTCGTGTAAACTAGGGTATTACAGTGTCAATAATTCTTCCTACATATTTGTGTTAATGTTAATTTATTTGTATATTGATGCTAATAGGCTATCAGTGAAAACGACTCAAGTTGTTTATTTAAAACACTCTGAATGGCATTGTATATTTTATATGTAATTGAAAACATTAAATAATACTACCGGAATTGTCTTCCTTTAACGTTGTTTGTGTGTGATGCAAACGCGATAATAGTACTTACTCATTATATTTTATATGTACCTAGACATTATTTATGCGATCTGGCCATTGTTGCCTGAAAATGGATGTCTGGTTGCCAAGCAAATGAATATTCAAAATTCTCTTCGTCTATTTTTCTAAAGAGGTAGTTTGGGGGAAACCCTGAATAAACACTAATGAATAGTAGGTGCAGTTAAATCCAGCCACGTTTAGGGGCGATCTAAGTTTGTGGAAATTAATTCTATGCAACTCTGTGCCGGAATTCTGAAATTTATTTTGTAGTGAAATTCATGCAGATATTATCATCCGAATAGTTTGTTATAACAATTTTATATTGTTAATGTGAACAATAGTCGGAGCTTTTTCGTCCTGTTTTATCGTTTCACCGTTGCAACACGAACATTCTCTCAGAATGAGCGGGTTGACGCCATTGTCCGCCTTGCTGGTCAAATGCATACTGGCAGACTTTACACGGCTTTCAAAACATAAAAAAAATTTTGAACGACAATCATAGTTCTGTGAGGCTAATTTCAACCTAATTTTCCACACATTTCGCGTCAAATTCTATTAATTATTACGTATATTTTTATCATTATGATTTTACTGGCCATAATGATAATGACAACGTTAAAGAAACCTTCGTAAGCGCTCAAAGTAATAAGCGCATAAATCATGTTTTAAGCATTATTATTAGCGATAACATGTTAATTAAAGATCACAATTTTTAAGTGGAACGATTCGAGACTATATTTAAAGCGAATTGGTTTCATAATTCAAATATTTTCTTAACTTCGCAATGTACTGGAGGGATATAAATATGTACTACGCTATGAATGTGTGCGTTTCGCTGACCGGGGATGTTCGGGTGTATAAGATTAGATATAATACACTTAGTATAATTATTATATTGTTATTATTATATTGTTATTATTATATTGTTATTATTAATTATTATATGACACAAGATATGTGACTGTTTCTTTGTTATACATTTTTTTTAATGTTATTTATGACGTCATTGTTGGAACATTATATATTGCACGTATCGCTATATATTTAATGTTGCGTATTGAACAATCCATAATTTGCAGTGGAGTTGTATCATCTATAACGAATTCCTGAATTAAATACTTCTAAAATATATTGATTTTAGGGTCTTTAATAATAACTGCCTCGTTGGTCGTGTTGGTTGCAAGTGCGACTGCTGATCGGGATATAGGGAGATAGGGAGTATACTTCACGCGCCTTAGAAAACGTTATGGTAAAGTACTCTAATATGTGCAACTTTTCTCACAATGTTTTCCTTTATCATTGCACTAAGTTTTATTTATTTTGAAGAGGTATGCCCGTAAGGGGAATTATAGACCGTTACCTAAAATATCAATGAGCCTAGTAAGTACTAACGTGGGTTTTAATAATAATCAATTGTAATATTGTAATAAAATACTTATTGAAGCACGCTGTTCCCTATTCCTTCAATAAGCCGGATAAAGTAATATCTCCAGGGAATTGATCTAAAGAATGATATCTGACCTTTCGTAATACGACAAAGAGACTGCCAATTAGAGCGTCTATCTGTTATTTTTAATTGTCACCTAGAAAAATATTAACAAAGAATTTCTAATTCATTTCTATTTTTGTTAAAAAGAATTTAAATTTATAATCCCAAACTTCCTTTCACCACCTTGTATCTTGTAATATCTTTTTATTTAAAAGAAATAAATTTTAATGACAAATTCAAGGAAATTTCGAGTACTCGTTAGAATTTTCGCCACCTGCTGTACAATTTTATTAAAAAGAGGTTACGCAGGCAACCGTATAAACTAAATAAAACATTTGTAAGTTATTCAATTTTTGCTGTTTAATTAGTTGTTATTTAATAAACATTCGTACTCTAATTATGATTATTATGAGTTTTTAATAATGAAATCCCCAATTTTTTAATCAAAGTTATGCCCATCAAATACATAATATCAAAAATTCAGTTAATTTGGTAAACACGTGACATTATTCTCATGATCGTTTCCTTCACGTTGTGATACCCTTTCGAATCCAACATAAAAGGCTTGTTTTCAGTCGACGTGAGCTATTATAAACCTTTGTCGATATAATCTATTTTGGGTTTTCCTACTTCCCATTTTATTTACAAACTCAATCATCAATTTCGGGTGCTTTATTCAATTGATATCTTTTGTACTACCTCGAGGGCTACACAAATATCAATAGTACGAGTATATCACATGATTCATAATTATTTCCATATTCGGAATTTGGAAAGCTCATAACCGGGTAAATTTTATGTACCGAATGAAATTCTAGTGCTAAAATATAATCACATTGGTCGGGAATTTTCGACTAATAAATTCTAAATTCTATATTTCACTAGTGCCTGTATTGACAGGCTCTTGAGCCAGCGGCCGCAATTGGAGTGGGACACGTGAAATCCACGCTTCCTAAGTATTATATGTATATAATGTATACATTTTGCTGTGACGTCTAAAATTAACATTAAGTTAATAAAATAAAAATAATTTAAAAGATTATTGGTGTTGTTCTACAGTAAAATGTAATATTCAAATATGTTGGTTATCTGCATCTAAGGTTTTCACTGCGGCTAGATTAATAGTGTCACAACTGTTGTGGTTAAGTATCAGTATTGAAAAAGATACATGTGATATTAACATATAAGGAATAACAACTATTGTACTTCTCTAATGATCACTTAGCTTGACGTAGTGTAGGATCATTAGATACTTTTGTACCACGTAAAATATATGTAATAACTTTGACTCATTTTGTTCAGTGGACATAGAGAAAAGCGAGAATTGTATGTATTTACATATAATGTAACGTTATATTATATAACTGGTGAAACGTGGGAGTGTTCGACCTTCCTCTTCGGGAATTACAAGCGTAATGTTACCGTTATTAATATTACATGTGTTCAATGTGACTTAGCTGTCGAGTTAATCTTTATAAACTTTACTTATTTCTAGTGTTTTTGTTTCACGAAGTTGGTTAACCAATATTTATTATCCTTCTATTTGCGTGAGACAGCTTGAATCAAGTGATTGTCAAAGTAATGTAAAATTTAAAAAACAATGTTTAATTACTAAATAAATAATTGTTTAAATCATACTCGACATCGACTACCTCGATGCGTGAACGGTTACAAGCGCAACTACTAATTAAAATCCTGGGTTCCAATCCCGGGTCGGATGTTATTGGATTTTACTAACTTAAATTTTTTATTTAGAGGCGATTAGAGGCGTGATTTACGTTATTAAAATCAGAATGTGTGTATTTAGACAGGTACTCTTTTAAAATAGTCCCGATATAGCTATAGAGATAGATCAACAAAATGTCAGTGAAAAAAGCCGATTTACTGTGCCTCTTACCTCCATTTATGTTCAGTACTCGGCTAGATGAAACGGACGTCTCTGTTATAACGCCATGGTATGTTGCGTAGAGTCTTAGTGTTAGCGGAGTCGAATTTACGAACAACGCCCTCTATCGATAGCACTAATAATACTTTATATATTTTTAAATTTATAAAAATAAATTTAATAGTCAGGTATTTTTATATGGTAACAAAAAACTACAAATAACATACATATGCCGCCTTAATATAATAATCTTGATGAAGAGCTTATTAATAAAATGATTAGGTCGACCGTATCAGTATTCCGTCTCATCGCATGTCAGTTATTACGTCAAACATAATGTTGAACAATGGCTTCTTAATTAAATGTAGATTCCACATTACTTAAAGCAAACATAATTTGAAGATTTTTTGTATATGTAGGAGTGGAAGGGTTAGCACAACTGAAACACTCAATAAAACGATAACAAATGGAAACTCAATAAAAAAAGGAAAAAATGAAAACAAAACCTTGAAAAGGCGGTCAGAAGTTCGCCAGTTCAACGAGTATTATTATGTAGATATCGATAACAATTAGGATCAATTTTATATTAGCCTTATAATAAATGGTATTACCTGTAAACGCTTAAACTAAGCCCGAACCCCAGAGAAACTAAGAAACTGCAAAAGGTTCCCGAGGGAATTATTAATGCTTTGGAAGTTACGTGGCGACGCAGGCACGCGCTCTCTTTAGATGAGACACTTCTTTTGTCTCACTTAAGATGACGTTCAGAGTTAAATATTAGCGTTGTGGGCGGTTAAAATAAAAGTATGAAGGGAAGATTGTTTATTAGGCTTAAAAAATGCATTAAATTTGTTTATTCCTGTAATAAACCTTATATTACCTTACGTACCTTATTGATATCCGTTAGGTATGTAATGTTGTGTATTTGTGTGTGTGCGTGTGACGGCTGTGGGTGTCAGTTAATAAAATGGTAAAAAGGCTTGATATTCATGGTATCATCAAGTGTTTGCTTGATTAAGTACTATAATACATATTTAATAAATTTTACGTCCCTTTAGATGTTGTAAAAAAAAATCGGATTAAAGTCAATTGATTACAAATATGTATATGGGTTTTTTATTCATAGAATAGCAAAGTAAATTTATTTATTAAATCTAGACCTAAATATAAATTAAATATATCATCTTTAGATGTTTATGGTTTATTTATTAAAATCTACATGTTCATTTACATTTGATATGCAACTCGTTCTGTCCGTGACTCTTTGGAATTTGGAAATAATGTTGACAAACTAGAAAAACAATATTTATTAGACCCTCCAGGGACACGAGCAAACATGTTTATGGCTTTACTGATGTGGAAGAAATCTAAAGGTATTTATTTAGGTACTCGTGCTGCCCGCGATATAAGCAAGTTGTCTTTAGGAAGTCAGGTCCAAACAACTACCCGCAATGTTTGATCTTCAGTTTTATTTTCATGGTATTATATAAATTGATGAGGGACGATACGTTTAGAACTGATAGGAAAATTATTCCGAATGATGGGGATTTTGGACTTAAGGAAAAAAACACTATCGTTTACAACACCACATTCTGAGGATATTTCAGGTCGTATTACGTTTTGACCTCATTTCCTTTTTTATTTTGTGTAACTGCTTCGTCATTTAATGCTGGAAAAGAGAGTAGATACAAGACTTATAACTTTGACTTTTTCTTATAACGTGATTTGTGATTCACCTGATTTTTGATTAACGTGATTAAGAAAGTAACAGACTTATAAGAATACAAAAAATCCATCTATATTGATCTATACTATTAATTACAACAAATAAAACTGTGCTCACACTCATTGACACTTATTGACATAAACATAAACACGACATAACTTTATAGACAAACACGATTAAATGGAAATCTTATTATGTGTATAGAATTGCTAAAGATATTAATAAAAAAGCTATACATAATATCTTGGATGTTGTATTTCAATAATTTTAATGAATTGAACACTGATATTTATAGGTGTCAATTATGGGTTTGAATTCAAAGTGTCATAGATAACTGGAGCGTAGGAAAAAATACATTAAGCAATGAAAATTCAAACGATGCTCCTAGGTTAAATTTATCTTCACTAAATTCTAAATGAATTTTTTCATAACTATGTTTTGATGTTAAATCCTTTGATTATTATTTGATTATTTAAAATAACTTTTTTCATTTATTAAATCATTACGCTACATCGAATTCGAAATATGTTGCTTATTTAATAACTTATTTATATGAGTTGTTTAAATAAGTTTTTTATTGTATCAAAGATTTTTGAGAATGGGTTGAGCTTATTTTTGGAATACGTAATGAACACTACTTGTAATGGTATCTAAACTTTATTGTTCCCATATAAATACGATTTTTTTATTGATGCCTTAACATCATAACGTATTACAATAAATTCAGTCAAAAACTTTCCTCTAAAATTTTTTTAAATATTTTTTTTTATTATTTACTCCAGTAGTCGATAGACATGACATCGATAAGATCTACGACGTAAAAAAATGTTTAAAAATAAAGGTGTTTTATTTATTAAGATCTCCTTCGCTTTTTTCTGAATATCCCGTAAATATTTGATTTACCGAAGTGGCTGTACTTTGTAGGAGCAACTTACAATCGGTTCGAAGCTAACCGGGCTTAACAAGGGTTCAAAGCAAACCTTTCACTATCCAAAGGGGTGGTTTAAATACCTGCTTCAAGGATGCTCGCATCAGCAGGTAGATTAAATGAAATCACAATGTACTTTATTACTATCTGGAGCGGATATTTTTATTTAATCCGCAAATAAATTCCCATTAAGATAACGAAAGGTGACAAGTGTGTATGTCAATGATGAATATTAAAAAAAACAAACGTTAATTTATTTTGAGTTACATTTTTAAAAGTTAATCATCATCATGATTATGACCACTATCACCAAAAACCTCTTTATCACGTCACTCCTGGGCAATGGACTCCCCGCAGAATGGATAGAATTATGTATAAATAGATTACACACATACACACGCAAGCGTTATGTAGCAGTCCAAGGTGAGCAGCTTTCGTTTCGGCATTTTCCATCACCGTGGTAGCAAGTGATAAAACGCTATTTTTTTAAGCCACTATTTGAACTCACGTTCCTAGACTGGGGTAAAAAATTTAAATGACTAGGATCCACATATCTAACCAGCCTGTATTTCAATACTGCTTAGTAGCGTCACTTATTCCGGTCCTATGCTGTATGTATCAACTGCGACCCTACTAGGATATCACTTTATCTAAAATAAAACCTAAAGTAAAAATTCCGTATCTTAATAATAAGTATTAAGACATGAAATTATATTTTACTATTATTTTATCATGGCTGAAAGTCAAAATAAAATACAACAAGTACATATGTAACATCACGCCTGTAATCCCCGAAGAGGTAGGCAGAGGAATGTATGAGACACTCACGTTTCACTAGTTACGTTTACGTCCCACTATGGAATAGGTGGTGAGCCTATTGCCATGCACTGGTCACATATCCAGACTTCGAGCCAGTACTAGAAAATCTAAATTAGAAAAAATTTGCAGTGCCCTAACCGGGAATTCAACCCAGGACGTAGGACTGCAGTCGTACTTACAACCAACACGACCAACTAGGCAACCAAGTCAACAAGTACATATATGCAAATATATTTTATTTCGAGTCCGTCACCAATAAGTTTGTATATTTCTCACAGCTACATAAAGAAAGAGATTTATATCATAACAAATAAAGTAAATATTTATTTTAATATCATATCTATAAAGCAATTGCCACTTCATTCATGACCGACAATGACCGTCACCAAATTCCAGGTAAATTGAATCTCTTATCGACCTATAATAACTCTATCTTTTCATTTAAATGCTCTTTTCTTAAATTCATAAAATAAAACAAATCTTCAACTAATCTGGAAGTAAACAATAACACTTTTAAATGGTGAGAAATCTCAAAATAATTATAGCGGAAATTATTTGGTACGCTAAGTGAAGATAAACACGACCCGAGAGAATTGTGCAGATTATCCTAATTCGAATATAATTTCAGACACTGAAGAAGTTTTATACTACGGACCGAGATTTACTTTACAGTTTCGCGGCTAGGTAAATATTGAATCAGAAATCTGATAGGTATTATGTACACAGGTATAAAAT
>DWDU01005286.1:0-10108 GCA_018245575.1 Jemadia suekentonmiller
ATTATGTTACTCTACATTTATTAATAAATGAATTAATACAAAATATTATGCAATAAATTATAATATATGTCGTGAAAATTAATATATATAATTTAGTGATTTTCACAAAAATGTTTGTGAAAATCACTAACGGATATTTCTATGTTGGTAATTTATTAACTATCTATTTACTCTTTTACCTGAATTAGTTAAACGGCTAGATTATTTACATTATAATATATATATAGCAGTTATCACATATAAGCGCATATTTAAAATATTTAATTTATTTTTATATAATGCAAAATAAATCGTAAGTTACTATAACAAAATAAGCCACAAATACAATTACAAAATACTTAAATTTTAAATGAAAGCTAAGAATAAAACGTTAGGAGTAATATATGAAATTATGTAATTATTATTTAACTTAATCTAAACTTGACTAAAAATTAATTCAATCGCTGATTATAATACACAACCAAAATTCAGCCATGTATGTATAAGAGAATAATTAATTAAAAAGTTGTCTAAAATTAATTTGACATGAATTACAAAGTGATATTGACCAATTGCTTCTTGTATTTAATCTATATTAGATTTATAATTAAATATTAATCTCAGTGCGGCAAATGCATTATGTTGTGCATTTTATTTAGGTAAGTAACAAACATTTACACAAAAAGCCAAGTAAAAAACATGACGTAATTTTTCACACGACTTTGAAGCTATCGGCAATGTGTTACATTAAGCAAAACAATTTTAAAATATATTTTTAATACACAACGACAATGCGAAGTCTCGTTCAAAGTTATCGTTAAGACTCTATAATAATTAATAGTTAATTTAACGCAGTAACATGAAATGTCTTATTCATTAATCCTTCAAATACTACTTACATGTGTGCGTGGATTTTCTTGCGGTATCTAATTTTATACTTCTTCACAGTCTAAGCCGTCTTACTTTATGTATCTTTTTTAATAAATAATTAAATATATTATTTAATTTTATGAGTCAACACGTTTATTATTATTTTGTGTTATACATGTATACCTGTTGTACATAAACTTCTGCGTAGAAATAATTACGTTAAATTATCTGAAAATAGAACACTCAAAATACTTTTGTTATAATTGAATTTTAATAAAAATTTCAAAATTTACAACGGCATCACTAAACAGATTTTACATTAATTCCAATTAAAAAAATGTTAGTGTAAGTACGTGTTATATTTTAATCACCATAATTTAAAAAAATAACATTTAAATTTTTTACATTAAAATAGTCTGATGTTTATGTAAATATTATCATAATTTTATAATAATATTAGATATTATTTAATTCCAACAATTATGCTCGTGCACTTAATGTATTTTTTTGTTGCATTGCAATAAACAAATAGCAAATTGAATGTTTTTTTCGCAATGCCTCTCCGTTTAATCCTAGGGTAGCAATATTCACAAGCCTTTTACTTTATTCATTATATGTATTTATTATGGAAAGAAATATTAAACGTTCATTAAATGTTACGTTGGTTTAAAGTTACAAACGATAACTCACTACTGCGTATTTCTCGTTTCAAATAAAAGCGGAAAAAATATTTTAATAAGTCACAAATATTTTATTAAGGACAAAATTACTAGTAAACTAAACAAAAAGAAACAAAAGGATAAGATTGCTGATTTGATGTTTTATTGCATTATACGTTTAACGTATTAAATTACTTTTAACGTAACGTGGTAAAGTGATTTTAGATAAATATCAAAACAATATTCACAAATAAAGGAAATAAATTCATGTCAAATTATAAGTGACGTCTATTTATACGTATTAAAGTAGTTATATATCTGACTTTATATTGACGTTTTAATGTCTTTTTGACTTCGATGCATTGCAAATATGTATATGTGATGGCAATATAACATATTCGCATATAATTTTGAATTCATGATCTGTATAACTTATTATGGCTTTATAGCTAATCCCAGTAGGAAGGGTTTATTTTGATATTCGACCAAACAAAAGATATGTGCTTCCTTTGATAAGGTGCGACTTTTGGATTTGTATTGTTTTGTATATACGAGTATTTATCGTATGTAACAAAAGCAATAACTTTTTTTGACTGAATTGCGACATCTAATTCTTACACTATTGTATTTGATGACTAGCTAATGATCAGGACAGTATTCTAAAAGACTAAATCTTAGCCGAGCATGTAATGTATAAAGCTTTGTCTCGCGATACTTAAAACTTGTGGCGATTTAATAATAACTTATTAGTTACGTGACGTCAACAGGTTATTGGAAATGTTACATTGCTTGCCTGTTCTGGTTGGTTGTAACATTTACGAGTTAAATTGAGGACGTCGAACATTTTCTATTTTCGGCGTGTCAGTGATGCCGGTCGGAACGTAACGGACATTGAGTATCGATGAATTTTTAAAAAGTTTAGGCACGGGACGGAAAATCGATACCGTCTAAAACGGTAAGAGAGGGACGATTTGTTTCAACGTGATACCGATGCTTGCGCGGTCTGTTTAATTATTGCTAGCCTTAACAGTAGTTACACTTAGTCAGCATAATATTATTGTTTTTAAATTAAGTATAGTTATATGTGTTGTCGTGCCCATCACTATGCTATTTCTGAACTGAAGTTGTTCCGTTTGTGTCCATAAATATTACGTATTGCCCTTTTATAATTATGCTAGTTCTTTACTTTTAATAAGTCATTATATTAACAGTATTGCATCGTTTTTCTAAACGTTTAGTATTTGCAGCTGATGTAACCGGTTTCAATTTTGAATATACATATTTTTTTGTTTTTGTAATAAACATTTATTATTTATTTAAAAGATAATAGTCTATTTATATATCTATTAATTAATTAAATCTGAATTTGTTAATTGTCGTACATATATCACAATATGTTACGTGTTCTTCATTTAAAACGCTTTTCATTTTACGAAAATAGTTTTTCACGTTGATAAAGTAGCATTTATTTTTTCCGTATCTCATTATAACAATAAATTTAATTTGTTATCCACATGGAATCTCGACTCTTTTAAATGGACAGGTACTGATCGGCCGTGATGATAAATTTGATTTCTTTTTCTATCTTTTGCATATAAAGTAAATTATCGTTAACATACGTAAATAAACTACAGTGACTAATATAAATGATATTACATCTTGTACATACTGATTGACATTTTTGACATCGTCTTATTAGAAGGCGTCTAGCGTTTTCGTTAATATACGTTATTATGTTTATTTAAATAGTTATTCCTATTACCAAACGCATACATACAAACTATTGCTTTTAAGCTGATAATAAATAATTTTATTCATTACTTAATAATTATAGTGAACAGCTTGCATTTTTCATTTATTGCAGTTTATATTTTATTATTATTATTAGGTATTATTAGGGCTTTAGCACGCGTGCATTTGACACCATTATAGCATACCAGCTGATTAGATTCTTATGTATATAATAATTTAGGGCTTAGAAACGTTTCTTTATACTTAATATTAATATAAGACGTTTCTCGTGACAACATTCTCCATTGCGAACATCGTTAATCAAATAGCTAGATCCAATAGATTTGAGCAATGTTGTTAAAAGAACAATAAAATTTTCGTGCTGTTTTAATTTATTGTTCTATTGTTAAAATTTGCATGTCAATTATAATTCAAATTCATATTACACGTAACACACGAACACACACAGATGCAATCAATTGGATGGACGTTTACAAGTTTTACGAAGTTTACAATTCATCAATATCAATCACAAATTGGGACACACATTACAATATCTATTACATAAATAATTCTATTACAACTTTACATAATTAATCGAGGTAAATATCAAATTATATTTAATCGAATTATTGATAAATTTTAATGAAAACTTTTGCTGGGAAATTAAACATTTTATTATTTGTTGGAAATGTCAGCGTAAAACACAAGCTGGCATTCACCATCGTATAACACAAAATTTTAAGCGTAGGTACATACAACAAAGTAAATCGCTAGTATTCTTCATACACTTCCGGGAATGAGCGGCAACTCCTTGGCTTCCCATGTGATTATTAATGTGGTCATTCCGATTAATAAAATTCATAACGAATGCCTAATATTTCTCAAAACGATAAGAAATTTATCAGTGATCGATTAAGCCTATCGAGCAAGGAATTATATTCGTCGCCCTACAATATTCAGAAATAGAACAAACCATGTTGTCACGACAAAACTTGCAGTATCGTTGGTTTTTATTTTTGTTTCACAACACGTCATTATAAAAATCTTACGCTCCACGAGCCATGTTTTCCATCGATCGTCTTTTAATAATCAATAGCTTAAATCTACAATTTCACGACCATTTTAAAGCGGAGAAGCTTTGTAACCACGTGTTTAGCAAAGGAATCCTCTTAAAGGTTCGTCTCGTATAATTCACCTCATTTCATGGTGCACTTTGTAACCGACGCCTCTTCAGGATCCGTGTCATCTGAAATAGAAAAGACCGATCATTATTTTTCATGTAATTTCTATTCTTTGATTCCTTCCTCAATGACCATTATATGCTTATTTTTAAAATTAACCGAAATATGTATGCAAAAGTTGTATTACGTATGTAGGTACTTGTTATATTTTAATTAAAGTCAGTTAAGAAAGGTTTAACATTTTTTTTTCCAAATATTTATAATAATATAGTGTGAATCCAATATAGTGTGATTAAAACAAGTTCTAATAAATACATTAAATATTCACGTATTAATAAGTAAAATGTAAATTGTGTAACAAAGCATGTTTGGTTTTTTCAGAATACTTCTACTATTTTTGTGCATCGAAGCGTGAAAGTGTGGTGTATCTACATTCAATGAATATATTTGAGATAAAGAGTGACGAAAATAGCTTGAAAGCATTACTGTGATGGACGGGAAAAAACGCGTATTTAGAATAATACATTTTATTTTGAGAACAAAACTAGGATAACATTATAATTTTAAACAAAAAAATACATCTTTTCATATAAATTCATTTTACAAGTAAGTCTTAATTTTTTATCATAAAAGCTACCGGTATGTATCGAGAAGCGACTCATAATGCTTTTAATTATTTATTAAATAGTAATTTTATTATTTTTTAATTAATCATTTTATTATATACCTGCATTATTATTAAATATCTGCATTATATTTAATCATATTCAGTTAAAAATATTAGTTCTTTATATGCAATTTGTATACCAAAGATAGACAAACTAGCAAGTCACGTTTAATAAAAATACTCTTACATAATTTATAAAATGCCATCATGCCTAATAATCAGTGGGAGTAATTTTTCACTGTATGATTCTTTGTTTCAAAATGTTTTTCTTTGATCATTAAAAAAAAATTGTTATTAGATTTAAATGAACAAGCAGATTTGCTTTAAATTATTATTTCAAGTGAATAAGTAAATAATTAGCAGTACAAAGAAGTTGGAGATTAAATTATGTTATTTCACTGAATAGAACCAATCTTTATTAAGATCGGAACAATCAAAATAAAAATCTAATATATCAATATTAAAAGTCTTTGTAAGGAATAATTACTGATAATTATTAAGTACAATTAATAATATTTTAAATATTAACTTATAATTACAGTTTATAAATACAAATACAATTAACAATATTTCATCAAAGACATAAACGCATTGGCTTAAAAACATTATTGTAAGGGTTTAAAAGATAAATAAAAGATAATAATAATAACTGTAATTTAATTAATAACTTTAGTGCCTAAACGATTGATTTGCATAATTTGTATGTTATGATTGTAAAAAAAATCTTGGACATCTATGTTTTTTGTTATTTCACGTAAACGCATTGCAATAGTCAATTTTAAGCATTAAGGAACAAAGCCCCAGCGATTTGCTGACATACCTCTGTGTTGTTAGTTTCATTAGGCGTTCACGAATGACGACTTGGTCCTGCCGAGATGAGATAATATTTTAACAGGTTTACTGTACATAACATTAATACATATTATGTCTCATGACATGATCAATTGGTAGAATATTGTAATGTGTGCTCCTAAGTGCTCAATACATATGTACCTAACTATGTTCCGTTATATTGTTTTCTAATATTTTACGTTACGAATTATTGATTTATTTTAAAAGTAGCTCTGCTGGAGATTATAAAAATATATATTTCATTAACTTATTTCAGATACCGCTTAATGATCATAATTATGAGTTCATGAAAAACACTTCAGTACAAATTTTTAATTAATTATGACCAACGTCCTAATTAATTAATTAATTACAGATGTACTTTTAATTAAATTTAGTTTTATCACGATTATTTATTAAGTTTACATTTCCATTTATGTTTATCATGTAACGTATTTAACAAAAAACGTATTCAACATTACGACAAAATATTTTAATATCAAAATGTAGCTTCGTAAGCAAATGTAAATTTCTATTTCGCAGTATTGGCAAGGAATGTATACAGTACGTATGTCTCGTTGGGGAATGTTCGCAATAAAATACATACCCTACTTTTGAGGGTGGTCGTAAAGTTTGGATGCATAGTCTGTTTGCCATAAACTTCAATGTTGTAGTTTTGGACGGCTGCTTGCTTCAATATTGTTGCCAAGTTTCAAAAGTTATGAACATTTTCACTTTGCACATTTCTTATTTTAGACACGTAGACGTCATTAGTATTGCGTCAATTTTAAGCGAATTATTCCCATCTATAAAATAATTTACTCAACTTTTTATTATAACATTCGTTTAGACACGAAATGACATATCACATAAGAAAGTTTAAATGTGAGCTACTGGCGAATCAAGAACTCCCGTAATGTTCTAAGTATTTCTGAAATCTGCAGCAGACCGGACAGTTGGAATTAGTGGAACAATTTGTTCTAAAGGCTATCATATTGTTTCGTTTGTTTGTTAACCGTAAATTTAATATATACACATGAGATATGAATTAAATTAAAAACACATGACATGAAACTGTACGTCGCTAAGGTATATGTACATGTGTAATAGATCATAATTTAATTAAAATAGCCAAATGTATTTAAAGCGTATTTCTAAAAGTTTCTTCAAGGAAACTGTCTAAGGGAAACCTCATAAAAGTACTCAAGATCTACGGATTACGAAGACATTCGTATGTATTACGTTAAACACTAATTAGTTTTAGGTGCCGTTCACTACGTATTTTTTCAGAAATGTTTGTTTTAGACATATTTAGATTTATTGACATATTCACATTTTTTAAAAATTTGGAAATATTGAATTTTACGTTACGGAGATGTTACGTTAATTTTTTATAGAGAAATCTTTACTTTGATGCTCTTGTCGATGAGTAACAGTTGGAATCTTATACAACATTATGCAACATATTCATCATTAACCTCAGACGTATACCGAGACATTTTTGTAATATATACAGGTACTAAAATTAGTAAAGCACGTTACTAAAGTAACATAATTATGTATTTATTACTCACAAATAACAAATAACACAATTTTTAGTGTCTGTAAAAACACTACTTTTCTAAGTAAAATAATCTTTCTAAAAAATTTATGTGCAAAAAATTTCTTCATATTTATTACGAGAAGTCACTTATGCGAATGGAAATTTTACTACAACACCAAGTAACCCTCTGGAATCACTCAAGGACGTCATGTGAAGTTTATATATGTATGCAAAATGTATGTTTATGTTATGTTAATGTATGTTTATACTTATATTTGAATAAAGTATGTTCTTATACAGAAAATTCTTATAGGATCAGTGATGTTGGAATGGAAAGTTTTAGAGAAGTCACTTTCCACCCCATTCGACTTATACAAAGCTTTTATCTTTAACCTTTTCAAACGTAAATGGTATTGTCTTTGTTGTATAATTAGTAACAATATTTTGAAAATCATGATTTATATTGTTATCAATGAGTCCTAAGTCCAAAATTTTTATGTTGTTGTATTCAAAACAATCATATAATAGTCTGTTAATAAATTATTATTAATCAACAGTAATATAGAATTAAAACGTATTTTTAACGAGTTAGGTTTCGTAAAAAAAATTGAATAAATTACATTAAGTGTATTAACTAAATTATGATGTTTTATCACTCACCCGGACAGCGACGCGGAATTTGAAATTGGAGGGCTGTTTGATTCGAAACCTTCTTTAGGCTTCTCATTAGCCAGCTGCATTTTGAGCTGGTGGCCGAAGCATGCCAGGTCTTCCCTAAAGGTATCCGACCCAGGAGTAGTGGGCTTCCCGTCGTCCCCTGTGGCCATGGCCTCAGCGTCGCTCTGCAGAGGAGCCTGCTCCGACTCTTCTTCAGTATTATAAATCTTAAAGTACGCAAATGTGAGATATATAACGGAAATTATGAAAGACGGGATCGGAATCGCCGTGGCATAAACCAAGTTGAGCGTGTTCTGCCACATATCCAGGTCCGTGATCACTAATCCGGGGTCCACGCGGCTGTAGTAGCAAGTGTAGTTGGTGCCAAGTTCCCTGTACTTGCCATAGAAGATAGTACAATTCAATATAGGCGGATAACCACAACCTTTCACGTTCGGGAACAACCTCGCACCAGTGAAGTACCACTCGGAGTCGTTCCCTTGCAAGCCGGTGGGCGCCACATCCGCTAGCTCCTGTTCTTCCATTTCTGGATAAGTTTTATCGACCGGCGCCTCGTAGTTTTCGTAGTCGTAATCCTTGCGCAGCGATCTCTCAGCGCGCAGGAGCGTTTCGTATTCAGTAGCGGTTATATTCGGTAGGTAGCCCAGTTTGTAGTTGACGCGTATCTGGGTGCATTCGTACAAGTCCTTTGTGCAACCTTCCCTGCAAGAGGCCCAAGTGCAGTTGCTGGCACCGACTAGATGCTTCACTTGGGCCGTCACGCACATCGCCCCTACCGGGTCGAATTGCATGAATATGGTGGTGAAAGCTGGCTCTATGACGAACGGCACCAAGAAGAGAAACGCGAACAGACTGAACGTTGCGAGGAGGACGAACGAAGCTGTTGTATAGAATAGAACTTTCTCGAGAAACGTTGGGGGTATCGGTAGTTTTTCTTCGTCGGCCATGTTGGCGTGCACTCGCTAGAAGCGACCATATCGCCCATTTCAGCTCGGCTGGCTCATTTCAAGCTGTTTATGTATCTGCGCTGGCCGGATCTGCGGTCAAGTGTTTATTTCTCTTTGAATACATAGATATTTACATTTTCAACTATTAAATAATGAACTTTGTTAAAGGCTGGTATCCTTTTGGAACTCTCGAAATAATATTATATGTGTTTATTATGACTTGCAATAAATATGTGTAAAATTAAATGTAACTATTATATCGATTTTAATGTTATGTTTTCATCTAGATTTAAATTGCTTCTATACATGCAGGCTCTTTGCGTTTCGAAATAGTTGTAAAATTGTCTAGTCTTATTACGTTGTTTAAATGTTTAGGTACTTACTTTCTACCTGATACTGGAGTTTCATTTGCTTGACAATATTAATTTTATTATATAATGTAAAATAAACTGAAGAAAATTGAACTAAAGCCCATAATAGAGCAGAATTCAAATGATCTCTGTACGGAATATCATCAAAAACAGACCGATATTTTTTTTTAACTTTTGTTACTCTTGTCAAATTGCGCCCGAGATAATATAATATTTGCCTTTTTATATTGTTATCCAATCTATCTTCGTGCCAAATGGAAATTCAATCTGCTGAAATAACTCCCACAGCATTTTGGAAGATATTTTTAACAAAAAATCAAGAATGTTATTTTACTCTTCCCTACATTGAGTAGGTATAGTTTTAGTAAATCAAATGTGACAAGTGTATGATTAATCACTAAATATTACTAGGATTATTTTAAATCATTGGACATGGAGAAGACAGCGCGGTACAATTGAATACTGAAAGCCCTGGAACGAACGGAATACCAAGTGAATGTGCTTATCAGGGGAGTCCTATGCTCAGCAGTAGACTTCGTAAGGCTAATAGATAGGCTCGGAGTCTGGATATGTGCCCGATGCACCGCAATAGGCTCACCACCTATTCCATAGTGGGACGTAAACGTAACTGGTGAAACGTGGGAGTAT
>DWDU01005287.1:0-10107 GCA_018245575.1 Jemadia suekentonmiller
TAGCATCTAACACAGCCACTACATGATTAGGTATACAACGCACGCTATGGTATAAACATAACTTAAACGTATCTGGTGAAACGTGGGAGTGTTCTATACTCCTCTGCCTACCTCTTCGGGGACAACAGGCGTGATGTTACGTTTTTTTTTTTTTACTTAAATACTGAATAATTTAATGTAACATCGGCGATTACAACCCGGCCCTAATCTCCGAAAAGGTAGGTGGAAAAGTGTAGTGCACTCCTAAGTTTCATCAGTTACACTTTTGATCCACTAGGAAGGAATACGGGGTAAGAAAATTTTAACTACTAATTCCGAATTATAAAAATCAAATAGTACCCGACCCAGGAATTGAACCCAGGGCCTCTTTTTTCACTAATAATCACAATAATAATCAATTTTTGCCTCGTTGGTCGTGTTGGTTGCAAGCGCGACTGCCAATCAGGAGGTCCTGGGTTCGATTCCCGGGGCGGGCACTACAGAATTTTTGTAATTAAATTTTCTAGTACTGGCTGGGAGTCTGTATTAGTGCCCGATGCATGGCGATAGGCTCACCGCCTATTCCACAGTGAGACGTAAACGTAATCGGTGAAACGTGGGAGTGTACTACACTCCTCTGCCTACCTCTTCGGCGATAACAGGCGTGATGTTTTAATAATCCATTTTTTTTCCCCCAGATATGCAGAACTACCGTATTACAGGAGAGTCTGTGGCCCCGAAGCCGGCGGCATACCGGGCCGGACGACGCTGGAAGGCTGGCTCGCGAGGTGGGCGCTGCATCTGAGCGAAATGAAGAAATTTTCCGACCTTCCACTCTACTTGCAGTATCTTTGTAAAATTCTGTTCCACGTGGTCGACCGAGCGAGTGAGTGCAAACGTTTTACATTTTATCTTACAATTTATTTATGATACTATAAAGTGCAATATGAAAATTCAGTAATTATGGTTTTTAAATCTATACATCTATACACATAAATAAAATTGGAATGTCTGTTTGTAATATTAAAATAACCGCTTTTTACTAAATGCATATGTACTCGTATATATACACAGTACATAAATATACCAAAATAACATTTTTTACTATTTTCGTCTGTTTATCTGTGTGTTCGTTCCGGGTAATCTCTGGAACGGCTGAACCGATTTTGACGAAATCTTCACTAGCAGATAATTGATGTAATAAGAAGTAACTTGGGCTACTTTCATTTTAGAATTCCACGCGGACGAAGTCACGGGCATGGCTTGTAATCTAATACAATTTGTAAGAAAAGAAGGATGAATGCATGTCAGGTCTGTACTCGTAAAGATAAAAATATGTGATAATTGGTGCCAACCTCGTATGGCACCCGGCTTGATAGTATAACAATGCTATAAATGTAATTTTTAAACAGATAATAAAACCTTACGTAAATACAAACGCAAGTGCTTACATAGGAATAATAATACTCGTAGATGTAATTCTCTTGACAAATCTGATGAGCACCCTCTAAATCTACTTTAAACCAGATTTATTCTGTCATCCCAAAACACGAACCCAATCTCCTAGATAAATAAAGACAATTTTTTCTTTATGGACAATGTCGAACGGTAAACTCTTTGATACGGCGACAATTCTTGACTGGCACACTGGCCGTACAGTGGTTAGTGAACTTAAGTATGTATGTATGTGTTGTGTGTGTTTGTAAAGGAAAATAAGTGTCCGTTTATATTTACATAAATGTATATCGTGTTTAGGAGGCCTAAATTAAAAAAATATCAATTCCTTATACTGTAAGCATCATGACATTGCTGTTCATTTTGAATTGTTAACAACTTTCCAAATATTTAAATAAGCCATATATTTTTTTATACAACACAAAGTTTTTATACAACTTAGGCATCCTCATTTGAATTGTAGGTACGATTTGTAAAATATTAGTGCAATATTAATAACGCTGAACTTTACCATTTTTTTAAGCTTAGAGAATTTCACAAAAAAGGCAGATTTAATCATGTGTATGTATAGATTTAAATATTTTTCGTAACCAAAACTATGGGAACTTTTTAAATTTCCCAACATTATAATCCGCGTAGACTCAAATCGAATTTTTCGTACAATTCTCTTAAACTAACCCATGCTGGATTGGTCTTGACTATCAAACCCTTGCCTTTTATTGGTCTCATATCTTAACTTTATTTTGTGTGTACACCAGCACTTTGATGTCGTGGTGAATTATACCGTTGACCATTCTCATCCAGAGGCGAAACTCGTGCCCAACAGTGGTACATTTAAATAGCTAACAATAAAATTATCATAATGTTGACGTCCCTTATTTTCAAACCGCGTGTATGTCCACAGCCACAATAAACCAACTTACCAAAATTTTTAAGCGTCGCCATCATATTTCTTCATATAATTTTTTTTTTATCCTATCATACATTCGAGCCTACTCCCTTTAGATAAATACGAGTTATAGTATTTTATACGTCAGTAGCTATTTTGATAAAAGATTTGATCAATAGATTGTGTCCGTATTTCACACAATGGCTGAACTTCGTAAGAAACGAAGAAACGAGTACTTAAAACAAGCCCCTTATCTGACAGGAAATCGCTAAAGGACATGAATCACGCTAATTGGCGCGTGTATTTAGGAAAAAATACGTTCAGGCTCTCGCGAAAGACATTCATTCGTAGGTAATGTGTTATTAGAATTTAATGTAAATGAGTGTACGGTGTACGGTTAACTGACGATACAAGCAATTCAGATTAAATATAGGAAAATAGTCATAAATTTTGAACTACATACATTGAATTTTGACTACATACATATATCGTAGATTTTTAAACTGAATGATTGTTTAATAAAATAATGTTTACAAATCTTCGATTTGGTTCTCTTTTTTATTATGATCTATAAACCTCTTTTACCTCAGACAAGGATAAGCAAGGACAGCTTTATTTGATGCTTAGTACACAGACTACGCCTGAAAGGAGAACGTGGGAGTGTTCTGCCTATCTTTTACAAATAGGTACAGAAAAATATTATTTTCTATTCCCTTTAATTTCGGACATAATGCATAATTTTTAGTATATTAGTACATTTACACTAATACGATCTACGCGTATGTTCAGACCACACTTGCGACGTAATTAACTGTATCTAAGGATGAATTAATAAAAGTATTAAGCACAGTTGACCGAGCTTAATTGAAGTGCTTACTTCCTTATCACCGAGACTCAAGAGAACGAGGATCCGAGCTGTATGCAAACGATTAGACTTTACACATCCATAAATCACAAATAACTCAGCAAAGGCCTTTTTACGTTCATCTACTAAATGATTAATTGCAAAGTTGTATGCATAATAAAAGTTTCATAACAGTAAACTGCGCTTGCCGGTGCATTTTTATTTCTTTGTTCCATTTTTACTGCTGTACCCTGATCGACGACTCTCATTATGCTGTTAGCCTTGGATTACTAGTCTAATGGTGTTCATGTTCCACGATTGTCTATTTAATTAATAATGTAATGCATTCGTAATGCTTAAATACGAATAATTACTTGAAATTTGTTTATATTTATCATCTCCTTCGTCACTCTAATCTTGTTCATCGTCGTCTTTATCATTAACGCCTTCTTTCATCACGACTATCACTATCATCATCGTATTCGTCATCATCATCATTTTCACCACGATCATCCTCATCACGACCATCCTCAACACGACCATCCTCATCACACCATATTCATCATTTCCTTCATTCAAAATCATTACTATTCGACTGAAATGCAAATTCACGGAATACTCCACTTAACTATTTGTATGTTCTAGTAAACAAACATATGTAAACAAAGCTATGACAATCGCGACTGAAAAATTTAAACACCGCCATCTGTGCTAACGACTCTTAGGAGGTAGTACCTACTCTTTGAAATTTTGATGAAATTGGACGAGCTCGCAAACCAGAGCTTACCTCTTTTCTTTCTCACGAGACAGCAATATTTAAATCGCTGGGCCATTTTGAATATCTACTAGAATTTTCATTATTATTCTCACGCGACGGTAGAGTTCTCCAAGTTACATTGTGTAGTAGCCTATGCTGAACAGTAGGTAGCGGGGCTCAGAGAAGCGTATTGTATGTTGCATAAAAGTTGCTAGTTTCAACGCAGCTGAGCCAGTGGGAAACTTTCGACAATTACCGATGAAAGAGACGAGCGTCAACTTGACCTATCTCTAGTTTATATTTCTTTCATACAATATCACGATAAAATACTAACAGCTGCGATCATAATTTAATTAATTGTGTCAACATATTGGTACATTTCGCCAAAGTGATGTTATAATTGTTACATAATATGTATAATGTATGAGGTAGGCAGAAAGAGGAGTATAGTATACTCCCACGTTTCACCAGTAATGTAATACATCCAATAATGGAGTAGGTGATAAGCCTATTTTTCATTAGCATAAATACATACTCCGAGCTACTACTAAGAAGTCCAAGTTAAATAAACCCAATAGGACTCGACCCGGACATCGAACCCGGAACCTCTCGGTCGGTACTCCCGTTAGCAACCACTAAACCAACGAGACAGTCAGTATGTATAATGGTACATATGTATCAATTATATATGTAACGCTTATCAAATTATCTCTTATGTTGTGTAAATATGAGAAGTCCTATGAAAAATAGTAACTGAAGTTAATTGAAGCGTACTTTAGTGGCCTTGATATAATACTAATGTTGAGAATTAAAAAGAAACGTACAACCAGGTTATGCGTAAAAATAATTGTAAATGCTTATTTTAAATTGTGAAACGGATGTTGTGGAACTTTCGAAGCAAGCCATCAATCAAATGACCGCCGCAGATGTTGCGTACGCTGTAAATCTTTTAGAACGCTCCCTGAAATTAAATATTAATCGTTCATTTTATTCAAATCAGTATCTATACATGTATACCTACTTTCTTGAATAACATGAACTTATTATAAATATATAACGCTTTAAAATTACTAAAATATATAATAGTTGCAGCCTATTAAAATTTTAGCCTCCTTTTGTATTGTTTAATATTTCAAATAAAACAATAGAAATGTAGACAGCTTTTAAAATTTAATATCACTGAAAGAAACTCAATTAGGTAAAATAATATTAAATACTGATATAAAGCAAAGTCTGCGTCATTTGTTTGATAGATGAGTTGCTTCGGAAGTACAATAACATATGTTACGGAATTTGAGATGGAAATCACTTTTACGCAGTCACGTATTTTTACACAATCACTCATTTTAACCGACCGTACTAATGTTACTATTTGTTACTGTTATAATAAAATATACGTATTTATGCATTCTTATCATTTTATCATTCTGCCTTAAATTATATAAGTATTTTAAGAAACCTGTTTTTTCACTTTCTGAAAATATTGCAGAATCCAGTTCAACTCATCAATGTCATTCATTGTGTTTCGACCATTTTTAAAGTAGAAAAGTACGCAAGTATGTCCTACAAAAAAAAACCCTTCGCATGTAAATTTAAGTAACCGCGAAAACATTAACTTATATACTTAACCGATGCACGAATTCATATATTTTACAAGAAAAATACGATTCGAGACATCGACATAAAATATTAAATTTGCTTATTCTGAATCGGCGGAACAGTTGGCACTCAAAGCAGTATCGTAGGCCAAAAACTAGGAGGCTTCCATTCACTCCGTGCACCTCCTATCCCATCCAATTTTCGCAACTTCCCCTCGCCGAACTTTTGTTTCATTTACAGTACTCCCAAACCATATAAATGTTGACAAAATACTTGATACTCGGCCAAGCGTTGCGAGACTTTAAAAGAGTTATTTCCGTGAAATGTGACTTTAAAATGTTGAGTGCATTCGTTGATGTTCAAAATGTTTTGAATCCATTACGAAAATAGGTGATTTAGTAGCATTGTAATCTACGATAATATTTAATGATAAACATGGCTTTGGTTGCAATATCTGCTCATAACAATTAACATCGTAGAACAATAATTTCTGCTTTTAACATTTGATTACATTCAGTTCGACAAACATTTAGTGATTGTTGTACATTAATTGTTGTTCTCCGTTGTTTGTGTTGTTGTTGTTCACTGCTGGATATAAACCTCCTCTGAGGGGTTTCTGGCCATAATCCCCACGCAGCGCGTGCGGGTTGGTGACCTCAATAATAGAATTTTAGCGATAGACATACCAACGCTATTAATTAATAGTAAGTTCTCTTGATTAGCTTTGTACATGCAAAACCTATTAATAATAACCAACCACAATGTACAGTAAAATCTTACGTCGTTTTGGAACCAAGCCCCGTACTAAGCATTCTTCATTATAAATGTGGTTCATCCCGAGAACATGCAGGTATCTACTTACTTAGGATCCCGAAGGACGCCGTGCTCGCCTCCCCGATGGATAAATGTATATTCTACCTGCTAAGACGAAAGATATACCTGAAACAGCTCTTTGCGAGCCAGCCGTCATAACCAATATCCTTTCATTATATGTCGTATATCAATATCATTTCAATAATGTTGACACAGCATATCCATTGGTTTCCTCTCGTCAATTATATTTTTATACCTTCCGTCCTATTTGTTTTTGTAGTTTTTTTTATTAAATGCGTCATAAGCAAAATCTTTTACAAATACGACTATGTTCCAAAAACCATGCTCGAACGACCGACGAATGATAGTTTCGACTGAGCTGCAGTAGGTACCAAACTGCCGCAGTAAACAGAATTTTGGACCAAAACTGCCTGAACGAAAACGAACGTTCGATCGAACACTACCGATAATTATGACGCCGTTTTCAAATCACAACTGATACAATACTTCGACGTCACCGTGTTTTTAAATAGTAAAGTTATTATAGACAATTACCTATAATTACAAAACATCAGCATTCTTAACTTACATTTTTACATTACAGAATCATTTTAAAGACTCAGCATTTTCATCTTGGCTATAAGTAGGAACGTGAAAACACAGACTTAAAAATCGATGCGTAAGCGGAAAAGGGTTCCGTCAATATAACTGAACGAACGAATGATTGAAGGAATTATCTAATGAGAGAGTGAATAAATAAAACTTTTAGATCAAGACCCATTTACAGATTATTAGTATTTCTTTAGATTTGCACAAAACGTAACTTCACTAACTATTTAGTTATACACATATTTTAATAACTAGATACATTTAATTTAATTGAATTCAACTACTATAATAATTATATCCACCCATTGCCCATATATGGAACAATGAAGTCCGTCTAGCAATACATTTGGGGTCTGGAACTATTTCCTAATTGAACAGGATATAAGTCCTGTACTTAAGTACAGTATTGTTCCGCCTCTCAATCTTAACCCTTAGTCTTTACTAAGGGTTTCTATCGGTTGCGGTGCAGGCAAATTTATTTCATTCTAAAAGGTCAAGTCAAGGGTACTTAATGAAAGTAATCGAAATGACAGAAATTTATCAAGACCCAGTAAATTTATATTTTTTTGTAATATATCAAAAACACCCAAAATAACAAATTCGCTGTAAAATTTTGAGCAGCTTTAGAGGAGGTCTATGTCCAACAGTTGACTGTGACACCGACTGTATGATAATGTGATGTGCCTAAAATATATTAGATTTAATATAAACTACTCAGTACCATACAACCTTATGGCTAAAACAAAACCTTATAATATGCGTCCACCATTGGCATTCCAGAAGTGACAGTTATTATCATTTCCAACAGGCACAGGTGAGATCACAAAGCCGGCGCTGGCAGCATTTTACCGCTCAGTGATAGGGCTGCCCGCTAACCGCGTGGACGAGATCATCGATACCGCATACGACCGCATGACTAGCGTAAATATATTTTTATTTCTTATTATTAGGTACTTTTAAAACTGATGTAACTTGACGAGTAAGTATTTTGCTAGCAAAGCTTTACTGCTTTTCCACTTCATTTGGCGATATTTCTTAAAATGAGTAGGTACTAATATTGATTATTTATATAAGACATGGTTTTTAACTGAGAATGGTTGGTTATTAAATTAAACGCCATCTAACATGCGCTACATAGTAAGTAAACAAAACTCAACTATGCATATTTTTTTCCAGAACCAATATCTAATTCTGGACTACGGAACCTACATGCACTGCTTCACGAACTGGCTAATGGGGAAGAACCCCAACGGTCCCGGTCAGTGGGTTCTAGTGCCACCCAAGGACTCTCTACCACAACCGCCTTTTCCCGTGGACTACAGCGCACTCAACACTGAACCAGCGAAGCTAGAACCGTACGCACCAGACAAGAAAACCAACAGACATTCAGTTATAGTTTAGTACAAAAACATGTAATCAATTAAGTCCGTGATAATAGTCATATCTATTATCCTATTTAACAGTTTGAATAAATCTTAGGAATTGTCGACTGAAACAAATTTAGTATAGACTTAAGATTTTTCGAAAAAAAAAATGTGATGTAATGACAGCATATTTTAAGTATGCAAATGCAATTATTTCACGTTGAACACCCCAACTCTGCAGTTCGTAACCGCATGAATCAATTATATAAATCGGAGTTTTAGATCAATTTATAGTTTCTAGTCATTTGTTTGAGTAAGGAGTAGCAACTAAATAGCTCATAGATAATAAAATAATTGTTCATTAATGATGACTGTTAATATACAACTTATCAGTGTCCCTAATGATAGTCATAAACTGATGTATTTATTATTTCTAACTATTGTTATCGTATAAATTAAGTTTATGTTACAACATTCTTAGATAAAAGAGCTTTAGAGACCATAATTTGTTCATAAGTAAAAATAATATAACTTTTCTTAGTTCCTACACAGATATAAAAAAATAGTTAAAAATGTATCATACAACAATTAATAGTTAGAAGACCTACAACAGTTACTTTTGTTCTTAAAAGATGTTATGTACTAAATATTTACATATGGTTATATTTTAATTGAAAGAAATAATCGAATTCCATTTTATTTCAGGAAAATCATTAAATTTAATCTTTATGTGAGTACCTACCTACTACCTAATCAAAGTATTGTCAAGATCTATCAAAATGTGACAACTAAATGACAGATCAGTTAAGATATATCAAAGAAATTATACCTGTATATTTCGAAACAAAATAAAACGCTTAATTGTTGTCCGCAGGGAATTATTTTTGTTGGTACTGCCCGATAACTAATAATTACTTATAATTAACATCAAATAAATGATAAATGACGATAGAAATAACCTCATTGAACTAAGAAATATAATTATATCAAATAAATAGTTATATAAAATACGAATTGATAGATTTGCTTGCATCTTGAAAATGATACGCTTTATTAATTAATTACTAGTAACTATCTCGTGCAATTTGACCAACCTCTACTGTCTTTTAGATGCTATGTTTAAGGATAATTGTAAATAGTAGCGTGTAAAACCTTTGCACAAGGTAAGCAAGAACTGCCTTAAAGTAAGCGTCTTCACATCTCACGATATAGCCTTATTTTGTACCTTAGAATTAACATATTGTAATGTAATTAATAAATGAATCCACCAAAATTCACGGAATGAAATTATGTGTTGTGCTCGTATTTTGAATTATTACAACATACACCCCAAACTGCCGCCTTACTTTCACATGTCATTGCAACTAGTATCTAGGTACTTATTATGAAATAGCCTCTTCTCCTCAGAAATGAAAATTATCTTAAATACAAGTACGACGACTGAATAAATAAAAATGCATTTATCGCACCATCCATTCAAAATTGTATAGGATGTATATGTAATGTAAACGATAAGCATATCTATATAAAATTAGTCTGAAAATTTCGTTGTCCATTTCAAAATGGCAACGACTTACTGAAAATAAGTCACGCAAATAAAACGCCAATATGTTATATTATCCAGCAATTAAACACTCCAACCGTAATTAAAACAATTACTTGACGAATTTAATCCATCTCAATTATGCTATCTGTAATGTATCATTATTACTTTTATTCTTCGTAACGTAACATCACGCCTGTTATCCCCGAAGAGGTAGGCAGAGGAGTGTAGAACACTCCCACGTTTCACCAGTTA
>DWDU01005288.1:0-10107 GCA_018245575.1 Jemadia suekentonmiller
TACCTACACCTAAAAACATCCCCGTTTACGTACCAAGATACACAGTTTTGCTTGCAATGTGTAATGTGTAAATGTGACAAAGATCGTAAGAAAATATCTGTAGGAAACTATTTACAGATAATACTAACTGTTTAGTACAACGTTAAACATAATATATTTTTTATCAGTATTACTATTGTACGAAAATGAGACAGTTCGTCGCGTAAGTTAACATCAGACCTCTTACTTATCCAAACTTTCTCTTTTGATCTCTTATAAATACAAAGTAGAATATATAATCTTGTGGACATTATCTAACACGTTTTTATTATTATTTTTTTTTAATGTCGTATGTTTCTGCAGAGCTCTGCTTTGAGTTTTTGAGTACATAAGAAATATGTTTCAATTTCAAAATCCATTGGGATATTTTGTTAAGTGGTGGACGAGTTGGGGTTGTGCTTCATTTGCATCTGTCAGGCTACATATTGGTTGAGGGGAAGGAGTTAGAAGTCTCCAAAATCAGCGTGAGTGTTCGAAGAGAGCGATGAATGTACTTAATGTATAAATGCCGAAAAAATTATAAAAACCCACGACACTAAATGAATAAGCAAATTATGACATACACTATTGTGTAAATGGGCCGTACAATCATCACTAACATTATTTTGTAATACTTATCTAAAATAATTCACTTAAGTATTTTTTGCTCCAAGGTTGTAGGTACAGAAATATGAATTTCTATTCATAATAAAATTTTCGGTGTTTTATTTATTGTGCTTATTTGATAAGAAACGATAAAGTGTGATAACTTTATTGTACATCGATAATGTTATCACAATACTTTGCTCAGCTCAGTATCATTATAATAATCCCGATAAGTAAGTTCAATTATTCAAGAAACTATGTTTTTTGATTCATAACTAGTTTTACTTCTGCCGAGGGTACAAAAGGACAGGTAATTATATTTTTAGTCGAAGAGTTGTTAGATATTATAGTCATTCGGTTATATAGTTGTAATTCTGTTATTTATTAGTGATTTAAAGTTATCGTTTATAAGGTTTTCGGTTATTTATTAGATGCTTATGAAATTGTGAAACTGACTATGAAAAACAACAGGAAATATGCTATATCTTTTGCAATTAACGTCATTCCTGGTCAACACAATTTTTATTTAATGTAAGCTTTCTTGAGTAATCAGAAATATATGTAAATGAATAGACTGCTTGGGTTACCCCCACACATGGTCATCTGATCCCAAAACAAGCTCTAAGAGGGCTAGTATTATTGTAACTGGATTGCTGATAGATTACGTATATATGTAGGTAAGTATATGCTGGTAAACGAATACTTGTGGTCATCTTAGAAATATTTGTCCCGGGGGGAATACAACGCATGATCCGATGGGCTTAACAGTCAGAATTATTACCCACGGGACAATCAGTTACACTGGCCAGTCAGATATACATAATAATAAGATTTGTCTACATTTAATTATAAGAAATATTTAAGAATCATTGCTTTGCTCTAGAATCATGGCCATAATAAGACTGGCATTATTGCCAGTGCTCTTGGCAGTTGTTAAGGCAGAATTTCCATTCGATATTGACGAACCAATCGAACGAAGCAGTGACGTTGGCGAGGAGTTCTTCCGCCTTCCGGAAAACTTGGACCCGATTCATTACGACGTGGAAATCACGCCATACTTTGAAGCCACAACCAATAGGGAAGCTTTCACATTTGATGGAACAGTTACTATAACTATTAGAGTAAGTTATGAAATATTTAAATTGAAATTTTAATACAACCTATGTTCACTGCTTAATATGATTTATTGCTGTCATATATTTCAATAATGCCCTTATGTAGTAGGCATGTGTTAAAGATTTCAAAGGCTTTCAAAAATTATGTTTTCTATTTCAGGCGGTTGCAAACGGCATTTCGTCTCTTTTCATCCAGGAAAATGTAAGAGAAATAATGACAGTGACTCTGACGGACTCGTTTGGAGTGCCCATTGAACTAAACCCCATGAATCCCTTTGAAAGACTCAGGGATTTTCACTTCTTGAAAATCAACTTAAGAGACGGGGTGACTCTTAACAATTCACAAGTTTATCGACTCACCGTGGATTATTTGGGAAATATCAACGAAACACCCTTATCAAGAGGCGTCTTTAGAGGCAGTTATAAAGATGATGATGGTAAATTACAGTGAGTTCATTTTGAAACATCTTACTTCCTTTTCATATTTATATTAATGAATAGCTGGAATATGAGGATTTTTTATTTCTTGTTATGGATGACTAACAATTTTGGGTATAAAAAGTTGTAATGCTCCGTAATCTTGACCGCCTCGTTGATCGAATAGCGACCTGTCTCTTTGGACGAATGGTTGAAAGCGCTGGATCAAGAAGTCGTGGGTTCGATGTGCATCTCTGACAAAATATTATTTGTTTTCTAACTAGCGATTGCTGGTGCATTGCTGCATCGCTCGTGTTGGTTACAAGCGTGACTGCCGATCGATAGGTCCTGGGTTCCAATACCGGGTCGGACATTACTGGATTTTTCTGAGTTCGATTTTCTAGTAGTAGCTCGGAGTCTGAATATGCGCCGGTATATGGCAATTGGTTCACTCCCTATGCCACGATGTGTGAAGTGGCAAACAACCAGTGAAATGTTGGTGTATACTGCACTGCTCTGAATACTCTTTCAGGATATACCGGTGTGATGTTACTTTTAAAAACTGTAACAGCATGATTATAAAAGTTGTACAAAAGTCGTAAGATCTGAAATGTTACAAGGCTTATTAATGTATCTTCCAGTTGGTACGCAGCTACTCATTTGCAGCCCACAAACTCAAGACAAGCATTCCCTAGTTTCGATGAACCAGGTTTCAAGTCAACTTTCAACATTATTATCAACAGGCCAGCCCATTTTGCAGAAACTTACTCGAATATGCAAATTAAAGGATATCAAAGGTAAGTCCAGTATATAGACACTAAATCCGATGTTAATGAAGAATTGCAGACATGAGTAGGTTATTGGAAAGAGTTATAAAAAAATGGAAATTTAAAAGTAAATGTTACAGTTATTAGTTCTAAAAAAACCTTACTGAGTTAAAAAATACGATTTGTTTTAATAATAATTCATCATTATTTAATTAATAATTTATCTGAATGTGAGTTGTACCGGTACACAATAATGTAAAATATATATCTTTCAGAATCGGCGATCGCATTAGAGAGGTATTCCACACGACTCCTAGAATGTCTGCATACTTGGTAACTTTCCATATCAGCGAGCAGTTTAAAGTTATTGCAGATAACAATGATCCGAATAGATCTTACAGGATTCTTGCACGACCAAATGCGGAAGGGCAAGGAGAATATGCCTTAGAGGTCGGACCACCATTAACAAAGTGGCTAGAAGATTATCTGGGCATCGACTACTATACCATGGCTGTGAACATGACGAATGATCAGATCGCATCGCCAGATTGGGCTTCTGGTGCAACTGAAAATTGGGGTTTAGTGACTTACAGGTGAGAGATTCCTTTGATTAATTTAACAGTAAGTATGTGAAAATCTCTTTAATTTTATCTCAATTAATACATTTTACATACAACCAGAGTAAAATGTAACTTCTTATATAACACTAGTACTAACGTTAACAGTGAAAAGTATTCCGCTTAAGAGGTGTATAATATATAGTATATATATGGATGTTTGAAAACGAAATCGTGATTATCACTGTCACGAAAAAGACGTTGTTTTTGCAGTATGATTGTCCTCACGACTTTCTATCTGATACTGTTAGTTTTTGCAGTCGGTATATTAATTAGTTTATCATTATCTACTCCACTGAATTGGTTTTGATAATTTGATCAGAATGCTTTTCACATAATTTACGATAGAGATAAAAGTAAACTGATAAAAATAAATAAAATAATTAGACAGATAGCTTAAGTGTAATTCTAAGCTATCTGTCCATTACTAAAAAACAAGCAATGGTTTTTTTTAAAGAAAGGCTATGAATTATTTTAAATTAATGATTAAAAATTTTTTTTTTCTGATATTGCAAATGCATAAGTGATTAAATAATTTCTGTTTTTAAAAATGTAATTCTAAAAAATCTTAAATCAAACGTTAGACGAAATAAATATCTTAATGTATGCTTTAGATGATTAAATAATTTTCAGAGAGGTTCGACTTCTTTACCAGAATGACGAAACCAGTGCATTTGATAAGAAGTATATTGGAACAATTACTGCCCACGAGTTGGCCCACAAATGGTTCGGCAACCTCGTCACCTGCAGATGGTGGGACAATGTCTGGATAAATGAAGGTTTCGCCAGCTACTTCGAGTATTTCGCCATGGATGGTGTAAGTTCAGATTGAAATTGTAATTTAATTAACTAAATTTCGGTTAATTGAGCCGGGCGTCTTTGCGGAAATCCATTCTTAATAGTACCTAAAGTTAAAATTATTATGCGATGATCTGCGTTTTGTTATACGAAGTATTAACACTATTGACATGTGTTTCGCACCAAAACAGAGCATCAGAGATATGGACTTGGCAACGAATAGTTGGAAATATTCTGTTTTAAGATTTTAAAAGGCCGAAAAATAAAAAAAAAACTTGCTTTGTTTTAACTGTTTTGAATAGTGTAGAATAGATTAATATATATTGGTAATTATAATTGTTTAAATATGTTCGTTACCTACTATAGGTAACAATATTGAAATTTAGGACAGCTTTACGAATGAGGTTAAAGCTAATTATTTCTCTAATCTACAATTAATTGTCTCATTGGATTTACAACTTTGTTTTTTTATATAAAATAATCTGCATGCTCTAAGTGATTTTATTGTACATGTGGACTATAACTAATATATTTTTTTTTATGTTTCTCCAGATCGACAAATCATTAGAACTCGAAGACCAGTTCAACGTGTTCTACCTCCAAAGTGCATTGTCGGTAGATGCAGCGGTGTCCACGCGAGCTCTACAGCATACTGTCAACAGTCCAGTTCAAGTCACCGGACACTTCACCGGCATCAGCTACTCTAAAGGCGCTGCCTTCCTTCTGATGCTCAAACATTATGTGACAGAAGACACATTTAAAAAAGCTCTGCACTATTTCTTAGTAGACAGGTAACATTTGTCAGAATTACTTATACTTGAATGTTATTATTTTTATACTGTCATATGTATAGACAGAGAGCAAAGAGTGTCAAATATCACTATCTTTACAGACTTCATGTGACGTGTTAATATTCATCTTTATTTCATGACATACTTAAATCAATTTATAAAATACTTTCAGGGCTTACGAGCACGCGTTTCCAGTAGATCTATTTAACAACTTTGCCAAGGCTGTGAGAGAAGATGCCACGTTGCCCAATAACGTTGACATCGCTGAAATTATGCGTTACTGGGTTGAAGAGCCCGGATATCCTTTGATAACTGTCAATGTTAATATGCAGACTGGCGTTATGAGTCTTAGTCAGGTGAAAGTTGTTTTATTTAAGCACGCCAAAGTAACTGCCCGTGGAGGGGCGGAGTAAGAATACATTTCCCGATCCCGTGTCGAGATACAGGGTGTCGTGATAAGAGGCGACTAAACCCGGCGCTGGCAGATCGCGATATGGCGCGGTCTGCCTAGACACAGCTAAAAGCCTTAGCCGCCTATGGGAAGCAGCATAGGCGGTGCGAGAAGCTATACTTTGCAATCCCCAACCTGCATTCTCATGCCCCATGGATATATAGGCTTCCGCTGGAGAGTTATGTCCGTACATAACCCTCCAAAGGAAGCCTATGTTCAGCAGTGGACTACAATAGGCAGACGAAATGAGATCATGCCAAAGAACCGAGTGGACATTTAGGTCCTTTCTCATTATGATCTTACTGTTAACTTAAATATTAAAGGAGGGTTAAGTTTTATTTAAAAATCTTTACTGGTGTAATAACTTGAAAAATGCACTAATATTATTTGTTAATTTTGGTTTTTATTCGTAGTAACCGACAAAGACTAAATTACATTTATATACTAATATAAAAATTAAACAAAATATTCAAAAATACTTATTGAGCGGGGTACCCAGCAATAAGAGCTCATTAGCCTAGTGCAGGAGCCCTTGCACCTTGTTTGTCAAACATTTTAAATAGTTAATAAAGAATTTTTGAATTTTGAGTATACCTACCTACTAATATTTTATTTACTAATAGGTGTAGTAAACTATGGAAAATTTCTTGTTTATTTGAATAAACGTTAAATAATTAAGCAAAAATTAAAGGACAAAATGATAAAAGGGTAGCATAGACAGAAATTGTTTAGAAAAAAATTCTACCTTCACAATTGCAACATCCTTAAAATCAGACATATTTACAAAAATTAAAATAGAAGACTGTCAGATTAAATGAGATAGAAGAGAGTGAAGAGGAAAAGTAATTATTAACTAGTTTTTAGGAAATCGTGATTAGGTTCATGCGGTCATCTGTACCAGATGCCTGCTAATTGACTACGAATTTTATGAAACTAAAATACTACAATTTTCAGGAACGTTTCTTCGTAAGCTCCACCGCTACGCCTACTAATCAAGTATGGTCTGTTCCTCTGACTTTCACAACTGGCAACAGTCCGAACTGGGACGATCTCCGACCAAGGCACCTCATGACTGGCAGAACGATGCAGATAACGAAAAACCCAGGCCATGAATGGGTTATTTTCAATGTACAACAGAAAGGTGCGAATAATAAATAATATAATCTTTTGTCAATATCTTGTAGCGTCACCTACTGTAGTGAATGTCAATGCATAATTTGAGCTGACTGTTAACTAGTAATAGTTATACCAATAGTATCATGCAGTGAAATCTGTTATTGAGTAGCAATCAATATAACCGATATTTTCTACTGCTAAAAGTACAAACTGTATCTGTCACAGAAATTCGTACTATTTCGTGAAACAACGGCTATGTACGTACACAAATTTACAAAAAAATACGAGTTTAAAATACTGGGTATACTGGGTATATTTAACTTATATTTTAGGTATTTACCGCGTGAACTACGATACACATAATTGGGAAATGTTGGCTAGCGCTTTGAAACGTAACCGTACAAGCATTCACCGAATGAATAGAGCTCAGGTAAGTTACTATGAAAAAAAACACTATTGATTTAGCTAGAATTAGACCCGAATTATTTCACATAGTTAATGAAATTTGATACTTAATGCTATAAACGCACGTTAGTAAGATCAAAATAGTTACAACGTTACAAACACTAACACAAAACTAACACAAACTATATTACAGAAAAAACAAAATTACTAAAAAAAAATTAAAGGCATTATTTATGGGCACTTTAGTTTATTCTATTAGTACATCCAAGAGCTTTATTTATAGAGCTAAATGAACACAGTGGTAAGTGGAATAAATCTTTAAGTAGTAAGCATTTTGTGTCCATGAAGAGTGAGTATGCTGTTGGCCTCGAAAGGAAATTTGACAACTGAAACGAAGTCTGGTCTAACTGATACTTGAGTACCGTAATTAAGGAGAACGTGTATGAAGTAATGCAATAATCAAGCTTAGAGCACAGTATACATGGCCCCCAAGATCTAGTTTAAAATGTTAAAAGAATTCTACTTTATAACGTTTTCAGAACGTCTAATGTTAGACTCTGTTAATTAGATTAATAAAATTCTCTCTCTTAATATCCGAAAATCTCTGGTATTCTCATTGAATAAGGAATCATTGCCGAATAGCAATCACTGTAGATAGTGAGCTTTACATTTAGGAATTATTTAATGTATTTTAACCTTTCAGATTGTTGACGATGTTTTCGCGTTGATGAGATCAGAAAAGATTACGTTCGACTTAGGTTTCCAAGTGCTAGATTTCTTAAAGGATGAAACCAATTTCTTCGTCTGGTATCCAGCTATTTCTGGCTTCTCCTGGCTTAGAAATCGTTTCATACACTTGCCTGACACATTGGAACAATTTGACGTGAGTTTTTTCTTTGATACCATAATGTATATAATTATATAATAAATTAAAACAAAAAGAGAAATATGATCAAAAAAGTATTTAAACATATATCTGTTATCTTTATATACTTGTGTATATATGAATAAATAAATAAATATATATATATCTACTAACAACAAAACTTTTCGCATAGTATTTGGTTTTTTACGACACTTCAATTTTCGGTTCTTATTCCTGTTATAAAACTCGATAGACTCATGAATGAATTCGTTGTTTGTGATCAAACGCTGATTAACTCTATTCATTGATTTTGAAACATTTCCAACATTTACACTTTGTTCTTCACAGACAATTATCAAAGAGTTTCTGGCAGCTGTGATCAACGAACTGGGCTATGATGTTAGAGCCAATGAATCGTTGACAACGACTCTTAATAGATTCTTCATATTGTCGTTTGCTTGCACCGTTGGACACGAGGGCTGTATCAATGACGCTGTTCAGAAATTCAACAATCTGAGGACTAACGGTGTTGCGTAAGAAAAAGATTTGTTTTAATGTTTTTGGTTGTTGAAATTAACAAATTAATCCTGGAATTAAATTTTAACATACTTAATTAAATATAATTTATAAGGGCAATTCATAAAAAAGAATGTAGAAAAACCGTATGGTAGACCTTTCGATGAAAACTTACATTAAATTAAAGCTGTTGTGTCGCTCTGTGAGAAAAAATATATACTTATGTATGATAGAAAACTTAATTGAGAATATGTTCATATTTTACTTAATTTCCTCTACAAAGTAAAGAGAACAGTATCGCGTGACTACAGTCTATGAACACATGACGATACGCTGAATTCTGATCAAAGGAAGTTAGGGCCACTATCGATACAAAGGGAAATTGGCCAAGCCTGCTCTGATGAATTAATATATTATCGGTAAAGTGGCAGGGGTGTAAACCTAGTGGGTTTAGTTGTGGGGTTGCCAGCGTGGTATCAATTGTGCAAGAAACAGTATGCGATGAACGTAATAAAAAATTTACATGTCCATCGTTATCAACATCATCTTCAGCCTGTTCATATAGTTCGTTGACGTTGACTAATATGAATTTTTGGATATAAGCATAATAATACATTGTGTATAACAATATTATATTTTAGATAACGTGTCTGATTAATTTTATTGACAACGGTTAACGCTCATTAAGTTTTTCGTTTGCGTTTATCAAACTATACGTCATCCTTTATAAATACTGTTGTCATCGAGAAACGTAAAAGTTTATATGTTTAGACTCCCCTTAAATATAAAAGGGTGTTATAAGTAGGATATCAAACCATTTTTTCCAAGTTCTTGGTGTTTTTCAGCGTCAACCCCAACCTAAGGCGGCACGTGTTCTGCATAGGGCTGTTAAACGGTGATTTCCAAGCTTGGCAGTTCCTGTACTCGCGACGGCTGAATTCGAATAATCAGGCCGACCAAGTAGCCATGCTAAGGGCTCTTGGCTGCACCACAAACCCCGCTGCGGTCAATGCGTTAGTACTAAGCGATTGTCATTTTAAAGTTTATGTCATACCTATTCTTTTGTCGTCTAGTTTTTATGTCATAAATATAGTAATTAGCGTAACGAGCGAAATTATGAACATTTATAAGCCTGCATAATAATATAACGTAAATGAGAGCATCGTAAGGAAACTCGCTTACATGAGTTTTACATAACAATTTCTTATGGATTTGAAGTCCGTCAGCTCCTACTTCGCTCGCTTAGTAAACTGTGGCCCTTCTTCTGAAAAAAGACCCATGACTTGACGGGCAATTTTCATGGGTTGAGGATAATATCACACTAATGATTATTGTTATCAGGCATTTGGAAATGGTCCTGAGTAACGACGTCAAGGCTCAGGATAGTGTGAATGCATTAACATTCCTCTACATGGGAGACAGAAGCAACGCCAGAGTGGCTCTTAACTTCATTCGGAACAGAGTTGAAGAATTCAGACGCAAGTATGTCAAGTTTACTATTATGTTTTGTAGTAATTAGTAGATAAGCAGATATCTTTTATGAGCAGAAAGTAAGTGTCGACTGCCTCGTTGGTCGTGTTGGTTGCAAGTGCGACTGCCGATCGGGAGGTCCTGGGTTCGATTCC
>DWDU01005289.1:0-10107 GCA_018245575.1 Jemadia suekentonmiller
TTGAGTGAATCGGGTAGATTCATGTTTTGACATGTTTACGCCGAAGCATCGCAATGGGCGCATACGATTCTCATCCATTGTTGTTAGTCATTGGAATTGAGCTGCAACACGTTATTACTTGTGTTGTAAGTTTTAACGAATAATTTATATCATTCTAACAAGACTTTGTTAAGCAACTCGACTTATCCCATCTTTCGTTTGTCCATTTTTATTCTAATCTTTCATCACTTGGTAGATTTATCAGCGCTCGTTCTAACAAAAGATAAGCACAAAATAAAGATCCCACAGAATGAAAGTAAAAAACTAACTAATGATAACTTTTAACATATTTTCTATTTTTAATATAAAAATAGAAAATATAGAGTTTTTAACTTTACTTTAACAAGTGAGCGAAGCGTACAAAAATCGTTAAAAATTACGAATTTCCTTTGACTGTATCAAAATTATATACGGTATTGTCCGTCGGCGGTATTTGTTAGTTATCAAACAACCCATGACGTATTGTTACAGCTAAATTTTAATTTAATATATTTAACAAATATCAATCCAAAGACGCTGCACCAAACGAACTACAAAATAAATGGCCCACATGAAGCTATCGATAATTTATTAATAAATTTCATTTGTCAATAAGTTCATGTTAAAAAAAAAAGTAACATCACGCCTGTAATCCCCGAAGAGGTAGACAGAGGAGTGTAGAACACTCCCACGCTTCACCAGTTACGTTAAGTTCATGTTACACGATTTAATATAAAAACCAAACGCAAATAGCTCATAAAAAAAAGAAATTATAGCTTATTAATAATTTGCATTGCATTTACAATTCGTGTTACGCTTAATACAATAAAACGGCGACGTAAATAGTTCCCGAAGGGGACTAAGGAAAAAGCCGCGTTCTATCTAACATCTAACAACATGAATGTATGCGTACAGCTGATTGTGGCCCGTTATCGCATCGATTGCAGATAACAATGCCGCCGGCCACGGGCCCGGGGAGGGCGCCGCGTACCGGCTTGTGCAAATCATTCATAAATGAATGAAAGGAAGGAAGACTGCCTGGTGAAATACACCAAGCTTACAATATGATCGGCTGTTGTTGTTGTAATTTATTTATAAGGTGTCGAATGAAATAATGTAGAAGGGAGTATAACAATGTATTATGAACTTTATAATATGATTCGTAAAGTTTACAATACGACTTTTGAAATATTTCTTATAGGACTGTTTCGTACGAGTATATCGTACGCTTAGGGTATTAAACGTTCGGATAATAACTTATACGTAAAAAATCAAATACAATCCTGTATTGGTACGATGATCAAATCCTTTATTGATGATAATATTCAAAATCCAGATTGATTTGGGCACTTTAAGCGTGTATACATAAAATATTATGTTTTATTCAACATTAAAAATTATGGGAATGTTCTACATTCCTCTGCCTACCTCTTCGGGGATTACATGCGTGATGTTACGTTTAAAAATTATGATATTCTTTGAATGAAACGACATAGTAAAATTACAAAAATAATGAAATATAATATAATATGACGGTCTCAGATTACGATTTGAACAAAAAAAAGTTGCGCAATGTTGTATTAGTTGTACTCGTATTAGAAATGGGGTGCGCCCGCACACCGCCATCTTGCGTGACGTCACACGCGCACGCGACATATGCGCGCGAACTATCAATTTGATCCGCGACCGCGCAGCTGCGTCCAACGACCCCTGCTAGACTATTCAACTTTCCAAAAAAAAACAACCCCATATTTTCTGTGATTAACTCACATCACACTCCGAAAACGGCTTGCATGTATGAAAAGAGTGAAGAGTGAAGATGTGGACGAATCATGGCAGCTCTGTAAGAATTGATACCTGTATTTGGTACTTGATCTTCTGTGCCTACCGATAAAGGGACTTGCCGTGATGATAACTCGCGATGTCTAGTTCTGAGCCTTTTCATTTAAGTCTAACACGTACTACCTATCTTCATAAGTACGAGTGCATGAAATAATTAAAATTCTTCAACTGACCGCGCTAGAGATCGTGATAATACAGTAATCGCTTGCAACCGTTCATTAAGTCTGAGAAGGCAATACAAGTTTTTAATATTCAGCAAACATACTAAAGTGATCAAGAATCGTTCATCGACGCGTTTAGTTTATTTTAATTATATTATAATCTACCAGCTCAATTTACACTCAGAAATGGTGCAAAAGTCATAGGTAATCAAGATAGTGAGGAAATTAAGGTTTATGTCCCAAAAAGAAGCCGTTTTTCTGTTGTTGAAGTATTGATTAATCATTTAATCATTCAATTCCAAGAAATTTAATGATTAAATGATTAACACTTGTGCTAAAATCCGTACAAACTATAACTGCAGTGTTTGCTGCTGGCAATTGGATGAAGCAAATCTATGTTTAACTGAAAAATGGCAATTTTTTTTGTTTTAAATGGTGCGGCAATTGCATAGTGCATTGAAAAAGCGTTGCATTTTGCACCGCGATAATGCAACATCTCACTGAATACGATATTCTTTAGAAGAGAATAACGATTTGAAGTCAAACTCAAGTACATTACTATAGGTATCATTAATTATTTTTGCGCCCTCCTTATATAACGATAGGTGACAAGAAAAAGTCCGATAGAAAGCTACAGTGAAAATAGGTATTATCTCAACCGTTTTCTCAACTGTTTTCTCCTGCCATTTCACCGTGTATGTTCCAATCCCAAATTCCAAACTTAAAAAATTTGGATAACATCCAAAACGCCATTTCCAGATACTTTGTTGGCAAATATTCATTCCGCATTGAACATTTGCACATTACATATTATCAAGCTATTCAAGCCGCGGGCGATCACATTATTTTTTAATATGACGTTGTTAATCGCATTATTATTTTTTAAGATGATGCACTAAGAACAAGTTAAAAATTTATTTGTATAAATATATATCAAGTGTACTGTTCGTAAAAGGGAGGAGACTACCTCTAAGTATCGGCTATGTAAGCAATTTCTGTTTCGGCCTGAACGGTGTGATTGTCATCGGCATGATATACTAAAATAAACTGCTTCGAAAAGGACAAACACCGATTGACTATTCCATATTTCTAGTTTCGTTTGGTGTGTTCACTCTTATTACCAATTACTTAATGATCTGTTTTCAAGAGTAGCGATGTGACTGTAAACTGTTTCGGAGAGGACGTACAATTCGTAACATCACGCCTGTAATCCTCGAAGGGGTAGGCTTAGGAATGAATACACTTCCACGTGACATCAACCACGTTTAAGTCCCACTATAGAGTAGGGGGTGAGACTAATGACATACACCGGGCAATTCCAGGCCCCGAATTACTACCAGGAATTTAGCGTTAGAAAAACCCAATAGTATCCACCCACGAATTTGAAACCCAGGACCTCTCGATCGTCAGTCCTACTTGCAACCACTACGATCAAAGGGGTAGTCGCTATTTAATTAAAGTTTAATAAATCCATTCAAATTGCTTACAAAATACCCCTTTTATGCAATGCAAAGGAAACCCGTCATATTAGAAAATGAATGTTGCATAATCTCTTCGTTATTCTAAATTCGTTCGATTTTACGCCCAGTATTCTGCTTTTTATTCGAGCTTTGATTAATAAAACAATTTTTTTAAATATTCTTTTTCACTATAATTTAAAAAATAACATGCATACGTTCCTGTGAAATTTTGTTACGCAATTAAAACCTCTTATAATTATGTGAATGAACCTAAAAAAAAATTCACTCTCCACCTTTTGTTTTGCACTCCCGAACTTTTTTCTATGTGAAATTTCGTAGACCGAATTCACATGGGGGTTGTGTCTGACCTCCATTAACTGGCGGGCGCTGGCCGACGTTGTTAATAATAATAGATACGAAATAGCATTGGGAACGACGAAAACTCTGCCAACGAACAATCCACGAACAATCGCATAGGAACAATGAATGTTCGTGAATCAAACAATTGATTCATCGACAAGTCCATACATTATCGTGACAGCTGCGCGGGGCGGCGCCGGCCCTGCATAATATGACAGGGTCCCATCTCCCACGGTCTGATTCACCCCTCTTCCCTTACCACAGTGTACCCGTTTCAAAATTTTGAGCTGCATTTATCATTTGTTCGTGTATTAGAATTAATTAGACCTGTTTTACTAGTTTACACAACCCTTCCCCTCAAGTTGAGACTAGAAACGCAAATGTTTCCCATTTTTATTGTCATCCCATTTGCTATTAAACTGTAATAGCCACATCATTTGCTACACTCATAAATTAAAATTGAACCAAAGTGGAATATATTTAACAGGTAATAACGGATTACTAGATAAGGTTTTATTAAATGAAAGTCTTATTAAACATGTTAATGAAATGGACGGCTCAACCAAATCTTAAATAGAATAAGCGTAATTGATATTTGTCTAAAATATAAATGAATTA
The DNA here is from genome assembly GCA_018245575.1 of Jemadia suekentonmiller. NCBI lineage: Eukaryota > Metazoa > Arthropoda > Insecta > Lepidoptera > Hesperiidae > Jemadia > Jemadia suekentonmiller. The sequence goes on from DWDU01005289.1 coordinate 4,460, forward strand.
CGCAATTTTATTCTTTTTGGAAAATGATTGAATAATACAGGTTTAAAAATAAAATGTAAGACAAGTTGAATGGCCGCGAGGGCCGCGCGCCGCAGCCACGAGCACCGCATGCAGCCCCGTGCCGCGCTGATATTATTAGCGGGCCGTAAAAAACGTATAAACACACCGGGCCTCGAGTGGGCTAAGGTCGTACCGGGTTTCGCTTGTACGAAAACATTCTTGCAACACTGATTTGACGTAACAGATAAATAAAATATATGTATGTACGTAGAAAATCTGTTCTATGCGAGCGTGAAACAGTAGACGAAGAACATACCTTAGAAATGACATAGGCGTCGGTGACCAAAAAATTAAATATTATCATCATATCATGACGCCAGGTACCTTGTACAGCATCAATTACCATGCACATATCTCTGTCTTTACAAACCTAACGTGCTTCCTACACATCCATCACTCACTATATAATTATTCACATAACTACATACAATTCGTACATCAAACTTGCCAGGTGTAATCGGAAAACCCACAAGCAAATCAATAGTAGTAGTGACGAGTAGTGAGTAAACATTCCAAGGTACAATGTAAACTTCGAGGCAATTAGCCGGACGCAGGGGCGCGGGCGCTCCGTTGGGCCAGCGCTGAATGAATGGCCGGTTCCGACACTACACTACAGAACGACTCACCCCGCGAACGACCGACGCGCTTGTCGTGTTACGTTCCACACGCTGCTACATCTAAAAATGTGGCTCTAACTGTAATAAACACTGCTGTCACATTAACTATTTACTTACATCGCTACGTTTGATGGCAATCAACAGGTGCATTGAGGTGCTTTTGTAATTTTTTGTGGGGAGTCCCTTGTAATAATTACGTTTGATTTGTTAACGTTCATTCAGTTTTCTGCGTCTGATTCATTGTTACTTAGGTATATTAAATTTTTGATATAATTACATATGTCGCGTAGACTATTTATTGACTTTACAACATTTGATTACCTTAATATTGTTTGACTATATGACAATACATTTATTTAGTATCTACAGAATGCTTTCTGCCTACCCCGTAAAGACCTGGTAACTTAGTAATAACATCAATTTTGTAGGATAACATCAAAATTAATACGTCAACGTGAAAGTGACGATTTCTCAATGAATATTATCTAGGAAGTAGCGATCGTGGATCTATCAGGTCGCCGGCGTGATCATATCGTGTAGCGCTGAGGGTCGTCGAGAGGGAAGCCCTTCTCGACTTCCGGCGACGTCACCAGCGCCTTCGCTCGGAGCATCGGCCTTCGTAACGCACACGACCTTTATAATCGATATGTTCACAATTATAATACCATATGAACGAACCGTTGATCGAACGAACTGTTAATAGTACGAACTATTAATTGTCTGTCTACTATACGAAACATTAATAGTTCGAACTGACAATAATACTATCTTTAGGAATTATTAATGGTATGAACTATTAATAATAAGATGTTTAGAAACTATGAATGTTAAGTACCTACTAACTATTAAAAATGCCATCTTTACGAATTGTAAATGGATCGAGCTACTATTAGTACCATTTTTATGAACTAATATATAAGACCACGCCTGTATTTCCTTGAAGTGTTATTCAGTGTACTGTAGTAGTCTCGCACCATTCACCAGTTATGTTATACCTATTATAATGGAATAGGGGTAAACATATCTCCATACACCGGGCACAAATCCAGACTCTGAATGCTACTACTTCCCAGTAGTTCCCGTCAAGTTCCATTCAAGAAATTATTAATTGGTCACACGCAGTAAACATTGTTACAATACAATATAATATGTTTCTCGGCATTGAACTGTTGTCTTAGAAAGAGACCGGTGTGTTGGAAAGGAGACCTGTTTGCAACAGTGCGACGATTGAAGGATTGGTGATGATGTTGATGAAAAGTTAGAAAACGATATAAAGCCAAACATATGAATTTAATTTGTACGTAATTACATAAGTAAAACTTGGAAATATTTAATTTTATTTATCCTTCATTGTTGGTAACAAAGGGCGGACTTAATGCCAATTGGCATTTTCTACCAGTCAACCGATATATATGCATATATTGGAAAGATTTCACTCGAAAAGATACAAGTACGAAGTATTTTAATTCAGAGCATATTTTTGTCATAAAAATATTACAATTGTTATCATATTACTAAATAAACAAAACTACCAAGTAAAGGTAAGTCGGGATATTGTAATGTAAAAGCCTTGAGCTATGTGTAAACTGTCTTATATCTTAATAAAATACTTAATAAAATACGATACTGGTATCCCGTCATCATAATCGGCGTTCACCGCTCCATTGCTGGACATAGGACTTGCCACAACACCGGGTCCGCCGCGGATCCCAGCTGGCCACCGTCCCACGCCTTATATATCAATAAACGTATCATCACACATATTATCCCCGAAGAGGTAGGCAGGGGAATCTAGTACCTACAGTCCCACGTTTCACCAGTTACGTTTACGTCCGAATATGGAATAGGTGGTGAGCGTGGTTGTCTTCTTCTTCGTCCACGTAGAGACGATAGTTGATTTTGAGTCATCATTCCCTTGTACAATTTGGGTAAATATATAAATTATATCGCATGAAATTTATGAGTTGAAATGCTCGGGCCCATTGCCAAGCAGTCTATGTTAGTGGCCAAGCTAACCGACACGACTTGCCAAATAAACTCTCTATTAAAGAAAACTTAGGTAGTAACTTGATTACATAACCTTAAAATGAGTTCAAGGACAATTTTAGCTTTTTTCTATCAATTATTTCTATCCTGACAGATACACCATGCCTCTTCTACTTACATCAAAAATCATTAAAACGATTACAATACGAGTATATGACTTTCAATATATTGACTGTTTTCTCTTGTAGTCGCCTTTCCTCTTTGAAGTTTTCTACAAGTAATAAACATATTATCTTATTTTGCCGCTTTCAATGTACAAATATCAAATTCTAATTATTCAAAGTAGATACAACGATTTTTAAACATTCGTGATAACACAAGACAATAAATTTTATAGGTGAGATTAGGTGCAAATTCATTGGATGCGACAATCGGGGGACGCTCGGCAGCTGCATACGAGCCTATTGTCTAGTCTACAATGCACCCCTAATCTATAAACGCGATTATGCTGAGGGTAGAAGCGGCCAACGACACTACCCTCAGTGTGCCATACCTATTCTAGTTTGGATGGATAAGTCATAAACTTGTTATTCTGATACTGAGTGGATATGGTGTATACCAATAGTCTAATCCCTTTTTTCATAGTGAAACGTAAACGTAACAGCTCAAACATGAGAGTGTAGTACGCTCCTATGCCTACCTCTTTGGGTATTACAGGCGTGATTTTAGGTTCATGGACAAATAATATCACTCATGATAATATCGTGATTTATTCGTCGATTTACTATTGTGATTATTTAATGGAAACTTTTTGACAAATAAATCAAACAGATGAATGACTTCAGTTATCACTTTTAAAAAAAAAAACAAAATTGCTCGTCCATAAAAATTTGCACCTACAACTTATAAATGCGCAATATTTTTAAGCTAACAATTGCTATTAATTTTTAAAGGAACGTTTTATACCATTACTGTATATAAAATGTAACATCTCACCTGTATCTCTGTACTTAAGTTTTGCATTTAATATTTTATACATATACATAGATATATACAAAAAAATACGAAGAGAGAAGAATTAAGAAGAGATCAGCCCGCTTCCTTTGCATTCACTGCCGGCGCCTTTATGTGTTAATGGTTTATCATAAGGCACGCGGTGAATGCCAAGAGCGGGCTAAAACGACGGTGACCCAGAAAGAAGAATAGAAAAGAACAGAAAATGAACACTTAGTTTAGCACAGTTTTTACTGCGATTAATTAGTTGTCGATATTTTGTAATATTTTACATGCCCTTTTTAGGATATTATTTACGACTGCAAATTAAATATTACAATTAAATTAACCGTCCAAATTAAGAGTATAAAACAAAAAAATAACAATAACAAAATCACTTTTACCGATATCAAAAAAATATTCATTCGCTAGACAAAACAAACTTTTATAGGCAATTTGCGATGTTTATTCAATACTAGAATCGTAAACGATCCGAAGTCATGATTCAGATAATTTCGGTGATTCGCAAACACCACGCTCCACGGTTCGTTGCGCCGCGCGCCGCTCGCCGTCGGTCCCGCCTAATTAAAATCTGTTATCCTTCATTGTACACTGACTCTTGCCAGTAGTTCCCAGTAAACAAACTAATTAACCTTCATACTGGGTAAAGAGCATCTACGGCTGTGTTACAAACAATCGTGTTTAAAATTAGCCTTCATACCTAAAGCGTATAGGTGCCTACGCAACACAATCGGGCAATAACACTTCTCTTAATTTTGCACTTTTTAATATGCGAATATATTATTATATCACGCAAGGTCGTTTACGGGGTAAGCAGAGAGCACCAAGTGGCAAATATTTGAATGCTTCCGCACGCTGATTTCAGAGGCTTCTGATTTTGAAAAAAAAAATATATACATTGATAACAAAAATCGCTTAGATTAGCTTTCGTCGTAATTAAAATAACACTTTACTAAGTCGCAAATTTAACTCTTTTTATCAAGCACCGTTTAGCCATCAAGCATATTGATTATACATATTTATCACTCCGAACGTTTTGGCCATTTACGATTCTATTGGCATTTTAACATTACAATTTTCTAATAGCATATATTCATTAATACATTTATTCTATTTAGACTTATCTGTCTCATACAGTGAACAAACCAGAGACGCAAACGTAGACGCACGCGCCGCGTATTTTGTACTCGTTTAATTTTGTACAACGTCAGTTGAACAACGTACGTCACCCGTTTGTTTACATTAACACATATTTCTATACAATAGTAGAATAGTACTCATATATCTAATGTTGTTCGGTGGTAAGTCGGTCAACTAGTCTGTTCCGAATGGGACTGTTGAACGTTACCAAAACTAAATACACAATCGACGGCCGACCATCTTTATAGAAATAATTATTAGATCAATACAGGACGAGTCAATACATGGTACACTGTGGTTACCTACTGAAGTCCGGCTTCTTGTATCCATTAGTCAGCGAATTTCAGTGAGTTTAATCAGAAAAAAATGTGCCCGGTGCATGTATGTACAGGCGTGAGGTTGTGTATTGTGAGGGCGTGATGTTCTGTTGTTTTTTCTAAAGAATAAACGATAATAATAGCAAGGCGATTAAGTAATTGCAAGTGGGATCAATTATCGATAATAATGTCTTAAGTATGTAAGCAATAACTGTTAGGCCGTACACTAACAATTATTTAATTAAACATAAGTTAGTCCATATACATTTGGGTAGTCCATATAATTTAGGACCATATATGTATATTTGGTGACCTGTCTTATATTTTGAAATGCACCAAAAAAAATCTCCCTTTGTATGTGAAAGTAACAACGTGTCCAAAAATTAATTATTTTCCTGATACTTCTTTCAGTTCTATTAAACATTTTGCCTCCCTCATTGGTCGTGTTGGTTGCAAGTGTGACTGCCGATCGGGAGGTCCTGAGTTCGATTCCCGGGTCGGGCACTACTAAAAA
>DWDU01005290.1:0-10106 GCA_018245575.1 Jemadia suekentonmiller
TCCCGGGTCGGACACTACTAAAATTTTCTAATTTTGATTTTCTAGTAGTGGCTCGGAGTCTGGATATGTGCCCGATGGATGGCAATAGGCTCACCATAGTGGGACGTAAACGTAACTGGTGAAACGTGGGAATATTCTACATTCCTCTGCCTACCTCTTCGAGGATTACAGGCGTGATGATAGGTTTTTTTTTATGTTGCGTATTTACGTTCGTGACTACTTCACTGGTCAAGTGGTTGGAAGTATGACTTATCGAGAGTTACTGGGTTCGATTCCCGGGTTGGGTTTGGGTTTTTCTAACTTAGGTTTTCCGGGTAAAATTTGTAGTAGTGGCTCGGAGTCTGGATTTATGTCCGGTGTGTATTAACAGGCTCACCACCTATTCGATAAGCCGTGTAACATAAGAGCTTAAATGTCGAAACGTGGAAGTGGTGCATTCTGCCTGTCTTTCGGAAAAATACAAGCGTGACGTTAAGTGTTAGGGTATAAAAAATCAATTTAACACGAGATAAACTAACTTGGAAACTACGTGTTGGACGTTTCTTCGGGAAACATTGGCTCGCGCCGGGGTCCGACTGGGCATCTTGAGGACAAGGGAGGCAGGAGTTGTCACTATTACCAGACCAGGTGTTTGCCGAGCAGATCGCTGAAGCAGTAACAGATAGTTTTTTCATGTGGCTCTAGTATTACGTACGTTAATATGCTTAGCTTTTTATATTAATTGTGGTGTTAATGATAAAAAACAATAGGTTTTAATTTTTTAGATGTTTTTAGTTTGTTCGTTAGCTACGTAAAACACTAACTTGATGTGGTATGTCAACTTAATATCAATATCAATATGGTGCTTAATTTCTATGTGGTGACAACTTATTCCAAGAGACCGCGATTAATGTCGTAGTTAAAGACTAGTTGATTATAATGGAAGTATTACCGTGGAAGCTTCATTAAGTCGAAGTAGAAATATTCCGCTACCTTATACAGCCGCGGATAGAACAATTTAAATTTTATCATTATTAAATGCATTTGTAACTTAAGTACTCCTGTATCATTTTTGAAATCAAACCGAGATTTATCTTAATTTTAATATTGTTCACATCACTACGCCTATTATTAACATATTTATATGTATTTTATCATCTTGTAAATTTTAGAGTGAGGTAAAATAATGGACGTTTGATATGGTAGAATTTACCACATATTTTCTGCTCTGCTATCAGATAATATCCAGCTGGGCATGATACTACCACATCTATGTCTTTTGGGTTCATCTTGGCAGCCAATTGATGATACTTGTGGTCTTCATGGGAAGCTAAAAAGTTTAATTAAATTTGTACAGATAAATAGGTAATCATTATGATCTGTAGGTATTATTTTTTATATTTTATTTTAATAGGGCAACACTAACGTGTTTAAGACATTTGTGAAAATTAAAGAGTTCAATAAATACATTTATTTAAACGCTTCAATATGACAAATTTATAGCAAAATTGTAACAAATGGCGAACTCGATGCCTATTGGCTTTTTTCTTAGTGTCAGACAACCGCGGCTGAATGGCGAAATTTTGTGGCACGAGTAACATAATATTACAAGGCACATTTCCTTGCAACGATTTTGCAAGAATCCGTTCACAACATATATTCTATCTGTGCATACTTGTATATTTATATACAGATGTATGTACATTTAGCCCTTCCAAAGAAATATTATTTGTTGACTTATTACAATTTTTCAATGTTAGTATTGATATGTTGTAAGTTGGAAATAAATAACATTTTGATACCAGCTATAAATTTGACGAATCATAAAATATATACATACATACGTACCTCTTCTAAGCGTGTGGGTAATGGTCGTTTTCCCAGTTGTAAGCTCTATGGGCGTCAATGTTTTGTTCGACCAGTCGTAGTGAAGCATCACTGAAAAGTGACGAGCGAAACAAAACATTTCTAATAACATTACAACCAAGGATTACATTTTAGAGATTCTTTACCTCAGCTTTGATTTGGGTGCAGTAATATGTACTTCTGAAAGTAGAATAATGAAATAATCCGTGTTACCTTCCAGAGACTGTACTGTGGGTATCATAGTTACAGCGAGAAGGACGAAAGAACATAACAAGTCCTTTTTGCATTCGGCACTGCAATTAATATTTGGCGATGTTCTCATTGTTACGGATAATAAAGACCGCATTAGACTACGATCACCCTGAAATTCAATACGAAATACTCGAATTAAGGATCTGCTTCTGATTCAACAACAAATTATGTAGGCCGGTGAACGATTGACGTGATAATAGCATTTCTAATCGTTCCAACAGCGAATGTCACCAAACTGTTGCATTAATCTTTTATCCTCTCACTGGAGCCTGTTATCCGAATATATATTACGGGCCATTTTATTTTTCACTTTAGTAGTATGAAAAATTACCTCATCCTTTAAGCACACGGGTTCGTTGATCTTCGTTGAACAGTGACGTCCGCAGATCAACCTCGTCAATATCGGGTCTAATCTACTGACAGCGGTGAGGTCCTGAAAAATGAAAATGAAAATATGGCATGGCAGCTTATTCTGCACTAGCCTGTGTGTCTAAGATTTTTGTAAGTCGATTTGGTTTTGGCAGTATTTAGCGGGATCAGATTTTCAAGAGTTAATAAGACTGGTATCGATTGACTGTAGTAGAATGAAAATATTAAAAAAGTGTTTAAAGTGAAGTTCTGACTATTTAAGGTTTTAAACGACGTATTAAGTTTTACGTTACGTTTTACGTATTAAGTACATATCAAAGTAGGTTTACTGAGATAATGTGAGGGGCTATAATTATGACATTAATTATGACATTAAATAGTGTCTAGGTGTAATCATTAGACTACCAGTACACATCTTACGCGATAGGAACAGTTTTCACACAAATATGTAGACGGAGACACCACGTCAAAAGTAGGCAGACTGATTGCTGTAATTAGTACATATCGTAACACCGCATCAGCCTGAAAAAAAAACATGTTATGAAATTTTTGTTCGCGATTAAATATGTATCGGCTTAGTTCGTATTTAGTTTTTAGGGTACCTACTTAGCCCGATTAGTTTTAAATCTAGAAGTTTACAGGTTCTTGAGCTTCTCCTAAAGATTAGAATAGCCCTTCGCGATGTTAATATTCAGGAAGCCGATACGCTTACCTTCGCGACGGACCACTAATCGGACTATCCCAACAAAACATACCTGATTTAAATAAATAATGTTCTGGCATAATTCGCCTACCTGACTACAAACGTAGTTACCACAGTTCCTAGCTTGAACTTCTTTTATGGTAATCATTGCATTGTCAATTGCAATATTATCGTAACTAAGCATAGCTGCTCTATCTGTGTTCCATGTGTAATTATCTTTCGCGTAGTCTGCAGACTGTGAATCAGGATAATAGCAGCCGAAAGACACTGTTTCTCCAATCGTTACATATACTTCGTCCTGTATAGTGAATTTATGATGTTTATAATATACAAGTAATGAAGAAATGGAACACCGAATTTCGGAAACGTAATGAATTGATCATGTCACTTAAGTTCGCTTACTATAAGGAAACAATTACAGAGATATTAACAGATTTGTAGTTTGACAATTATTGGATACGTACTTAATAAAGCCCTTTACAACATAAGACACTTAGGACGAATGATGGTGAAAAAATTAAAACTTACCATTTGAGGGCGCAAGGGTGGTAGATCTCTCAAGCCATCAATAAGTTCTGAAATATTCGTGCATCTCTTTTTTCTTTCTTTACACTCTCCATATATACCATCGACATCTTTGCAGAAAGTTTCATAACCATTCTCAGTATCACAGATAGAAAACAGGGTATCTCTTGAAACATTGTGTTTTTGCTTGCTGTTTTTAGGATTTTCATTTACATTAATGTTCAAACCGTCAGTGTTATCGTTATTATCAGTTTCAGTGGTGGCTCGGTTTTTTAATGCAGTCCGTCTTTTATGCCGCACCCAATTCCACCTGACTGGCGTTTTAATGTCGTTCAAAAATGTATTACCGAGTATATTTCTTGTGCTTTCATAAAAATTTAACGGGAAATTCAAATCTACACGTAACTTGCCTGTGATCGTTTTATACTTAAAACATTTTATGTGTTTTGCGAACGTCTCGAAGTCGTCTTTGGATAACCTTTGTTGCATATTCAAAACGTGATTGAACGTCGCTGGAAGATCGCAGATGTAGCCGTGGCCTCTTGAGGAAAGCAAAACTGTTTAATTGAAAAAGTAAAACACTGCAAATTCTAAACAGACAAAAATTTATTACCTTTTTGCGAATTATTCTTGGATATCCGATTATTATTTACATGCCCGTAATTGTTTATTTCCAAATTTGTTTCCGTTTTCAATTTTTCCTTCTGAACTACCTTAAAAGAATTGGATTAGTCTACGAGTTTCCAGTAAAAATAAATAAAATATTATTAATATATCAAATAATTACCATAACGAAAAATCGTGTAATATTTTTACGAACAAAATGTTTTTTTCTGTATGTGTAGAACAACTTAGCCATTGAATAGTGAACTTTTGTACTGTACACAAACAACATCGATATACGATATAACCTAATTTTATATTAAGTATAATACCTTGGATGTTGTAGACTTTTGAAATGATAACTTTATCAAAAGTTTGTTAAGTAACTTTTCCGGTGCTCTGATTGTATTCACTGTTGTTACATCATGAGAAATACCTTGATGTTCCAGCTTGTTGAAATTTGTTGGTAAATCATTGTCGTCAAAATTTCCGTTAAAACTATCTTCCTCGACGCTTTTCTTCTTTACATATCTATCCCATTCATCATTTAGGTGATCTGATTCAAAATTCAAAATTGAAAATAAAAGATCTCTCGATAACTTTGTTGTCTGAATTTTTTTGGAATTAAGCAGATCATCAGAATCTACTTTTACAGTGGATTCAGTGGTTTTATCATCTGTATTTATCGTGTCATCAATTAGCACAATTGTTTGATTTTTTTTTATTACTTGACTGTCAATGTCTTCAGATGTTGCAGCACCTTGTACATTACTATTAATTACATATTCATTTATCCTTACTGATTGATCTTGTATGGGAATGTTTATTTGGTCATGCTGTACTGAGGATAAACGTCTCACGAATCGATTATCAGATTTTAAGGTCTGTTCCATGATTGATTTCTTGTCGCTACAAAAATGCTTACGTTTTTTGTGCAAAAATTTTGAAGTGACTGATTTAAGACGACTGAAAATATTTTTGATTGGGTTAGTATTCGTTTTTTCTGTACTTATATTTGTAAGTGCAGTTGTTTGAGTGAATTTCAATAACTTATTGGTTGGCTTCGATATCTGAGTGTTCTTTGAATAATTAATTTTCGGTAACTTAGTTGTGAACTTAGCCTTCACTGTAGTTACTCCTGTTGTTTTGTTTTTAGATGTAACATCTGCTATTTTTAAATTTGATTTGTTTATGTGGTTTGCCACTGCTTTTGTAGTTGTATCTAGTATTGATGTAGTTTTTATATTGATGTTTGATGTTGTGTTCATTACTGACGTATTTGGTTTTAACTTCTTGTTAGTTTTTTGTGAAAAAAATTTAGTTGCAACTCGATTGCTAGTTGTAGGAGTCGTTTTCCCAATTAATGTATTATTCTCTTTCTTAGGCATTTTGAATTTTGATACATCAATAGTGGTACATGCGCTTGTTGTAGTCTTCGAATTTTTTTTTATAGATGGTGTAGAGTAGGTTGTATTTGTACTGTCAATTCTGCTAAAATTGAGTATTTTGGACAATTCTTCAATATTAAGACTTAAAGAATCAGTGATTATTTTTTCGTTACTAAGTGTGTCTTTATCTATATTAATTGTTTTTTCAGCATTAATACTTTCAGAAAAAAAACTCTTTGTCATTCTTGTTTTTCCTTTTGAATCGGATCCATTTAATTTCTTCATTTTGCATTTACGCTTTTTCTTTCTTTTAATTTTAGGTTTATTTGTTTTTCGAGAACCTTCTTTGGTATTTCTCTTCACATAATTATACCAAAATGATCCACCACTGTCAGTTATCAAAGGCGATTCTATCTGATTGTTTTCAATTATTTGTCTTTTTTTAGGAGATTTCTTAATTATGGGAGTTTCAACTTCTAAACTATTGAATTTATACCCCTTACTCTCTTTTTTATTTTTTTTTCTGAATAGTCTTCTCAATTTAAGGCGTTTTTTCATTTTTTTTGGTAAATCAGGATTGTAATGAAAATCCAATGTATCTACATTATGTAGCATGTCTGTTAGGGGTTCGTTAGTTGCAATTTTTTGTGTGTTACCGGGCTCAGTGTTACATATGATGTTCACATTTATATTGTCAAGGGAATATACTTGTTTAACGTTCTTTCTTTTCCTCATGTTGTTTATCTTCGAATTTTTAGTCATTAGTTTGATCGGTGTACATTTACGTATAACATCTAAAAATTCTCTACCCTTACTAAACATATCTGCGTTGCAGCTATCATATGTAGACGCTGTTTCAAAGTCCCTTGCAAGACGTTCTAAATAATTAATTAATGAATCGTTACTACTGCATTGAACGATTGTGTTTTTAACATTATTATCACGTTTGTCGACATATGAAAAGGCCTTGCAAGTCCGACCTTTACATTTACCCCTTACTCTTTTATAATAGTCATTCAAAGTCTTCTCTATTTTATGTACAACGTCTCTTAATTTTCTACCACCAGCGGGATTCATCCAAAAAAATGTTTGTATTTCGGTACAATGATCGTTCATGTATTTGGCGATATTATCAAATTCAAATATAAGTTCTGACATGACTGCATCACTAGCAGCACATGCTCTGCACATAGTCTTGTTAACTTTACAATGACAGTCACACACTCTATCATGTCCAAGATATTTTTTTACTGCTGCCCAATTTATATGTCTCAAGTTAACGATTTTTTTATAAAAATTATTAAGCGCCTGATCCATGTTATTCATTATCGTTTCTTTGTTTGTACTGTGACTTATAAGGTCACGTTTGGTTTTATTATCTTTGTTTTTGGTGAAATTATTGTACATTTGCATTAGATTTGATAAAATATCTTTGTCAATCCCAATTGTTCCCATACTTATCGTAGTATTTTCATTTTCTGTTGATACATATTTTGGAGGACTACTTAACTCTGTATAGTTGTCAAGTGTCAAATTCTTCATGAAGCCACTTCGAATAGGCTTTAAAATAAAGTTACCTTTGGGCATATTAATATTTTTATTGTCAACTAATAAGTATAATCCTGGAGACAGTAAATTTTTGGCTGTTGACTGTGTAGAAGTACCATCTTCGAATGTATGTATTTGGTATTTTATATCAACTGGTGTTGACATAATGGCTGAGAAGACTCTTCTGATTCTAACGGGGTTTAAAGCACGTTTCTTGTCGTTTATATGGTAAGGGATTGCAATATGAACTTGTATGGAATTTGTTACTCTATTTGAATTAGATTCTAAACTTGGAATTGACTGTAGATACATATTATCACGCTTATTCGTCTCTGTGGTCAGAAATGCTGCATTTTTATGATCATAGCTCAGCGTGCTCTTTATCAGATCAACTACTACTTCAAGAGCGGCTACATCCTTAGCTGTAAAAGTCCCGTCCGACTGTATATCACGTTTTTCATGCTTTATCGCTTCTAAATATGAAGTTTTTGTTGTATCCACGACATCTTTATTTATAGCATCCAACAAAGGTTCGTAATATATCTGTAAAATTGAAGTAAATATAAAAAAAAAATATTATTATCATAAGGATAGTTACGAAAATTTACTTACATCATCATAATTAGTATATGCTTCATCTGGCACTTGTTTTTGCATATCCTCATAGACATCATCGCTTTGAACATTTACCTTATATTGCAAATTTTCTGATTCATTATCATTTCTGGGAATTATTTTAAAGAGTAAAGGTAAATAGAGATTACTGATATTTGACATTTTTTTGTGTTCTGTGTTCTTCATTGTTTCACTAGATTGAATAATATTTGATGGACCGTCCTCTTTATAAGGCTGGTTTGTAATTTGTTCACAGTTTGATAATAAATTGGTTGTTAATGACTCATTTTTAGTGGGAACTGTCAAGGAATTTCTTTTTGTAATAGTAAAATGCTTGCTTGGTAATAATTTTGTACTCTTTCGCAGTGTCGTCTCAGTTGCACGCTGTAGGTTCATTAAAGTTAATATTATAAAATTTATTTCTATATACTAGCAATTACGAGTTCATTAAATTATAATTATCCCATCAGGAGGTCTTTATTTAAAATTACTGTATACATTCGTTTGTAAGATTAAAAATCGTTTGATCTAACAGGTAAGGAAAAAACTATACGTTGAAAAGTTGGTAAGGCATCGGAAACTCATCTAATGTTGCATTTTTCACTTATCTTTACTTTACTCTAATTTACTTTACATTTTTATAAATATAAAAATGTAAAGTAAATTTGGCTTAAATGTTCATAAGAATAATATTATTCATTTTATTTTAATAATTGGTAATTTTAAAAAAATAATATCCTGAAAAATATACATACTGTAACTTCATGAAGATTTTTGTTTTGATAATCATTATCTTCTATTTCAGGTGATATGTCTTTATTGTCAACAACTTTTCCCGATTCTCTGTTAAGATTTATGGCTCTGCTTACTTCACCTAAAATCATATAAAATTGTGTTAAATCCTTTTGTGTAGTACGAGTAGTATCTCACGATGAAATTTCTACTGTCCTATATAATAACATCAATAGCGTAAATTACTAAATGATTAACTTGTATTACTTGTTGTTAATGCTGTTTCAGATGCGCCGTCTTTGCAAAATTTATTATTACATTTAGGATTAACATATATTAAACAATAAATAGTGATTGCGTAAAGAAAATTTTTCGATGTGTTTAGCAAAGAATTACCTGAAATAGTTTTGGAGCGGTTATGACAGGGCACACCTTGTTTATCATTCTTAAGACTGTAAATAAAACGTCCATTTCCAAAGAAATCATCGCGTTTCTCATTTAATGGAGTAGTAGATTCAACTGAAATGTAATAAGGTATTTATTTGTCGCATATACAAATATACGTAACATCACGCCTGTAATCCCCGAAGAGGTAGCCTGAGGAATGTAGCAGACTCGTACGTTTCACCAGTTACGTTTACGTCGCACTATGGAATAGGCGGTGAGTCTATTTCCATACTCCGAGCACATATCCAGAATAGTCAAACACACGTGAGTGTCGCAGGCTTAATTCTTAGTCACATATCTAGACTCCGACCCATTACTAGCAAATCTAAATTAGAAAAAATTTAGTAGTGCCCGACCCGGGAATTGAACCCAGGCCCTCCCAATCAGCAGCCGCGCTTACAACCAACACGATCAACAAGGAAGTCAATATACATATATAAATATAATTAATAAGTAACACACACTTTAAAATTATTTTTAATTAGAGCATTAATTTCTGCATGCAGGCCCCTAATACATTCTAAGGCGATAGCTTAAGGTATTTTGAAGGATTATCGATTTGACTTTTTTTACGAAAAATCAAATAACATATATTATCATAAATACCTCTACGTACTATTCGCTCCTTCATCTCTTCGTCACCGATCTTCGTCGATACTTTTGTTTCAGGGTTGTCGCTAAAAACTTAACTAGCATTAACATAATCATTCCTTATCTCCTTATCTATGTTACGAGTAATACTTATATAAAGAATTGACTTCGGAATAGTCAAGGATAGCAATATTGCCATTCATGACTATTTTGAAATAATACAAATTTTCTATCAGAGTCAGTCCTGACATCATGATCAGCCTATTGCAGTTTACTGCTGGACATAGGTCTCCCATGAGCGGTTATGCTCATAATCCCTACGCCGGACAGTGGGCATGCAAGTTAGGGATCGCAGAGCACAGCTCTTCACACTGCCAACGCTGTTCTTAGGCAAACCGCGCAGCGCCACGACCAGCCAGCGCCGGGTTTAGTCGTCTCTTACGTACCACACCCTGTATTTTTGCAGGAGTCGGGGCATGTATTCTTAC
>DWDU01005291.1:0-10105 GCA_018245575.1 Jemadia suekentonmiller
TTTAGTGAAAAGTTTTACTCGGTATTATTGAGATGTTTATGGTCCGAATGAGCGCTGACTGTCTAGTCTGTTAAATAAATGTATATTTGATAAAAAATCTTTACAGTAATGTTTTATAATTTCTCACAGCAATGAAAAAAAATTAACGTGTTTACGTAGCAATATTTAAATTGTATATGTAAAATGTATACGTAGAAATATTTAAATGTTTTGTATGCTTAATGTATAAATCTAGTCACCTATATACTTGATTAAATATATTGGTATATTTGTCGTTAAATTAATATTGATATGGCCCCCTTATTTATGTCAAACCTTTAATTTTGGAAGTTTGCGTTCAAAACGACAATTTAATCCATGGAACTTACGCACTGAACGTTAGATAAGACACATTTTAACCCCACTTACTCGCTTTTCCAGAATAATATCTTTTAAGAACACCACGCACATACATTACACAGCATGGGCTTAGCTATCTCTAAACGCCATCAAATTGTAACAAAGGGATTATTCACGTAAGCGGATTAAACCCACACTCCTAATTTATGCCCGTAACTCGGCAACCCGGATCGTATTTCCTTTTTCTCTCAACTACAATGGCTTTTAAAACTGTATTCTATGGAAATTATCGTCCTGTGATGTTTACAAATCAACATTGTCGTACCTCACGATGTTCCGGGGTCAATGTTAGTATGCGATGTCATTAAAGAACGAACCTTTCGACTGCTGGAGAGTTTCGATTTATATAGGAGTGTTTGGTAATGGTGTAAGACATATTATATTTTTCGCATGGACTACCAAAACTTATTCTCACTAAATGGACGATGTACGCTTAAAACAAACAAAAAGCGCGTCACGGTATTTTCTCTTAAATACTATGGTAATATAGAAAGATTGCAGTGCAATCTTTAGGCTTGTGAATGAATTCCGACAAATCGAAGGCGAATCGTCTATTTGAAGTTCTTCAACCATCCGAAAATTGAAGACCTAATATCGATAACGATTGAAACTGACTTGAAAATGCGGAAACGCTCGTGAAAATTTAACATTGGCGTACAACAATCCGGGCACTTACCGCGCCCGGTGTTCTGTAACCGCATCGGGGCCACGGGCACTTCATCATCGCCGAAGTATTAATTTTTAATGCTAGGCTTGCAGGTTAGTGTAAACGGGTATTAACGATTTTGTGGAACTGCCACTCACTTGACGAATTCGCTGGCCTCACGCAACGGCCGGGGTATTATTAGGCGAGAGAAAAAAAAACTAGCGCAAAAGTTGTCTCTATCTAATTCAGCTCTAATTAACCTTTAGGAGTCAAGGCAAGACTCGCGACAAGCGTATCGCTCCACCGATTCCGTTATCTGATCCATCGTAAAAATTAATTATGTACACATGTTCATAAATATCTAAGCTGCTAGCGTTTACGGCAACGTTCGTTGGAGTGGTGCACGCGAGCGAAGTGCGTCGCACCAGCGTAATTAGTATCGCTTTCCCGGCGCGACGGGCACGACGCGATCACGACGCGGCATTCCTATTAAAGTAATATATTTTTTATGAGTACCATAGGTACTTATAGGATACATTCCGTGATCCAATGCGACGGGCCACCGCAGTTTTAACGTGTCTTTTGACGTGGCACTTGCATGCTCAGATACAGGTGTTACAAATTGTAGATACGAGTTTGACTTGTAATCAACAAAATGATAATAATGACTGTTTTCTAAAATGCAGTTGTAATTCTTGTGAATTTGTGAGATCAACAATAAAATTTATTTTCAATGAAAAAATTAATTATAGTTTTTTACAGTTAAAAATAAAACATTAATTGGAAAACGTATCTCTATTGGAATTATTAATATTCATATGAAAATAAAATAAATAAAAATCAGCAATACAGTTCATTTTATCAGATCTCGTCTTAAATATTTTGTTGCATTTGATCATTAATGAAATTTACTACAATTATAAAGAGAGAAATTAAAATTTTAAACAATGATATTCATATTTATTTATTGTATAATAACTCTATTCTGAATTGTAAAATAACTTACAAACAACATTTATTTCTCAAAATTGTAATAACAAAACAGGAATTATGTAGCCTATAGCAATAAAGATTAGGTACATTAGTAAAACAAGCAATTTAATTGCAAGGACTAATAAATTATTTCAGGTTTATTAATGCGAGTCGTTTTATTGCGATCATTGTATTGCAGTTCAATATAAAAATAATATTTACAAACACGACGTCGTATCCCGTCGTATCCGTTCCGTCGCCGTGAAAGCGACGACGCAAAAACCGCTGTCAACCGCTGGTTTATTTAGTGTTTGTTTTTGTATCACTTCCTGCCGCGAGAGGGAGACGCCTGGGCGCTTACTTGTATTCCAAAAATGCGAAATTGGCTCAAATTGCTTGTTATTAACGATGACAGATGTCTTAGCGCCAGGCCCTTTATCACTTTCATCCTAAACAGTACCCTAATGCCGTGTCATAGAGTATAATTTAGAATGAAGCATATCGGAAATCTCTTAAGACGCCTGATCGGATGTGTTGATACTAGAGCTATGGATATGCAATTAGTGACACAAAGTTTTTTGTTGCTTCTCTTTAAAATAAGATGTAGAGATACACGGTAATGGCGCGGCCATTTAGCTGTTAATGTTGCGGTCGTATTATGCGGGCCTGTAAGCGGTATAAACGTAGGTTTTAATTTATTCCTTTAGGTCTTTAATATCGTTGAAGTGCCTGTTATATGCACTTCAGGTAGAGTCGGCGTTATTGTTCAATAAACTTACAATTTAATAATTACACAGAAACATTTGTAATGACTAAACACATATTTTGTATATTTATTACTAGTTTATATAACCTACATATTTTTATTGTCCATAAAATATTATCCTGTTTGCCATCTACACTATTAACCACATCGTGCTGCGAAGTATTGATAAGTATCTAAAGACAAATATTTTGTGGTTTTAACAAATAAAAAAATTTGACATTCTAAATGTACCTTTAAAATATAAACCCTTCCGTATGACGCACACGAACATCGATGGGGAAGCCGCGGGCGGTCGCTAGGCCAACTATATAAACTTGCCCATAAAAATGTTGCGTGTACCATCATTTTAGTAATTAAATAGACTTTATGCTTTAAATACAAACTTACCTATGTGGACTGAAATTCATTTAATATATACATATAATAAATATATATGTAACTATGTACGTAGGTAATTAAGTTCATTACTAGTCCCACATACAATAGAACGTATTTATGTAAGTCTCATATACCTACGCTAAATGTATGTGTAGATACATGAAATAATTCAATTGTATTGAATATTTAATACAGATAAATGATAGTGCAGCACATAGAGAGATTTAGTATTGACCATGTTTACAAGATTGAATAGACATTTCATTGCGACATGTGACATTAAGTTGTACCAGTACTGAGTTATAATTTATTAAGCTGTATTAGCTAAATAAGAGTAGGAAATTAAAAAGAAAAGATACAAGGCAAAAAAAATAAACAAAAAATTTTACATATTTAAATGTCCAGTTATTTCATACAACATGGAGATCCTACATGAGTAACTATAACACGTTACGCGAAGCCTTGAGAAACGGTGTCCTTACTTCCGTTTGTAATTAAAATTAATGGTGCTTTTTTCAACTGTTTGGCTAACAATAAATACCTAATCAGATAACAATGTAGTAGTACTATTAACACGCGTAACTGAAACTCGTGTTACATTCGCACTTAGGGCTCGCAGTGTGACGATTAAGGAGACTTAAAAATTATCTAGAAATGCACAAAAATGTAAAAATTGTTTGTCAGCTAATTGAAATTGTTTGATAACGAAAAAAAATGCGCGGTGGCCATGCGCGATAGATGTATAACTATTATAGTACATGGAGAGTTATTTAGTAACTTATTTCTATGTAACATAATTATTGTTGTTACCAGGGATCAAAGATTTCTTTATTATAAGAAAACAAATTTGCCTTAGGTACCTAGAATTACAATGGCGATTTGCTTCATTTGGATCAAAGCTATGCGAAATAGGTGCGTGATGACTGTCCTGACCTATTATTTAATGCCTGCTCAATAAGGACCGACACATATCATACTGATCAGATAATAGCAACAACTTTCCCACTGCTCTTAAGTTTTATTTCAATTCCACACAATTTAACTAAATTATCAATTTAATTTAACTAAATAACCAATAACTGCCTCGTTGGCCGTGATGGTTGCAAGCGCGACTGCTGATCAGGAAGTCCTGGGTTCGATTCCCGGGTCGGGTACTATAGAATTTTTCTAATTTAGATTTTCTAGCAATGGATCGGAGTATTGATTTGTGCCCGGTACATGGCAATAGGCTCGCCACCTATTCCGTTATGAAACGTGGGAGTGTTCTACACTCCTCTGCCTACCTCTTCGAGGATTACAGGCTTGATGTTACGTTTTTTTTTGTTACGTTAAATAACCAATAAATAAATATACTATCAATTGTTTAATCATAGTGCAAAACGTAATGTATTTATATATGAGTCGTACATACGTTATCACAAGACAGAACGAACGAACCTATGTATATTAGTCGAAAGTGATTTTGTGCCACTATTGCAGTTCAATTAAACGCGTAAGTCACACATTCTACACGGCGCATACGACCTTTTCACCATACACCACGGCGGACCTTAAATTTTCATAGCGCTTGAAAATTTTTTCGTCGTCAGTAAAGGATTTTCCCTTCAATAATATTATACTAATTTGTAACATGTTAGTTACAAAATAATCGAATATGTTGTTGTGTTTTCGTTATAAGTAAAGAAAGCAAGAAGCAATCGATCGGGTAGCCGTTACAAATAGCCGCTGCTGTACACATACATCTGCCATATGAGTACTATGAAAAGAACTACAGTAATAAGACTGTTCGTGTTTGTTAGTATAATTATTGTAAGTATTAAGATTATTCGCACTAAAATGTTAGCAGGAATGCAGGAACAGCGATTTCAAGTATCATTACCCTGGTTATTACTTACGTAACATCACGTTTATAATCCCCGAAGAAGTAGAGGCAAAGGAATGAATTATACTCCCATGATTCACCAGTTACGTTTACGTCCCAGTATGGAGCAGGTGGTGAACCTATTGCCATGCACCGGGGACCTTTCCAGACTTCGAGCCAGTACTAGAAAAATCCAGTAGTGCCCGACCTGGGATTTGAAACCAGGACAGGGCAGTAGCGCATGCACCAACACGACAAACGAGGCAGTCAATTACTTGTTGTCATGTTAGTTATTTGTATATTATTTGTTGTTATGAATACAGTGTCGGTACAGTAATGCGGTACCCGTTCCATTTGAGGCTGATCGTTGTTGCGTTGCTACGCTCGAAGACTGAGATGATCGATTTGAGTTCACATCTTGACCTCGTCCTTCGGACCGAAACAGACATTGTTTTAGTGACAACTACTTTTCAGTATAAACATTTGCAGCGGCGTTCTGCTACGTGATTTTGACATCGGAATTATACTTAATTTAGATTGTTTCATGTACTCATGCGCCTGTGTAAAATAAACATAAAAACCTTTAACGATAGAGTAATTTAAGTCAAATCACCATGCTAACAAACTTGAGTAATACTTACTGTAATATAAACATTACGTTAGATAAACTGTTGAATTAAAAAGTGGGTAAAGCGTACAGTGATCTGAATCCATTTTCCTAATTAGAGATGCCTGTGAATTATATTAACTAACGTTATGTACGTAGTTATAAAATTATGTTGTTTTTTTTATTATTGGTCGATTCATACAATTTATCTGTCAGTACATTTATAAAATACTTAATAGAAGTAGGTAAAATAGTAAATCTTGAGTAAGTTTAAGTGTAATCAAATTTTTGCTAAGGTTTAGTTCCGTTTGGAGATCAAACCTCACTGAAATAAAAGTTTTATTTGGTTACGTTGGCTGGGTTTGGTTTAACATTGAAACAGGAATTCCGCACGTTCCATTGTTGTAGAGCAAAAAATGTTATCGGCTTGTCCGGCGCTGCGCAGCACGCGCCCTGTCCTCGGCTTGCATCCAGCTTCTACCTGCAGCCTTCCTCAGGTCGTCATCCTGCGTAATTTGAACCAGTAATCTAAGCCCATACTAAGCCCATTTGAGATTGATTTTACATATTTATTACTCACATGTGTATTCAAACTGGAACAGTTTTGATCAGTACGATAAGCATTGTTCCGAAATACCTACATTTTTTCGTCGATAATTTGGACTGCATAAATTAAGGAATCAATTAAGTTTTGATTATACGATATCGTACAGGATATTGAAAGGCTGATTTGCATAATACCCGTAATTCTAAATTATTTATAGTGCAGTCCAGCGATCGGGTTGGCATCATTGGGAAATGGTGTTTATCTTAAAGCGAAAAAGTCTACAGTTTATTACTTAACGAACCTTCTTGTTGAGAGATACTATTACCTAAGTTCGTGTTAATCAAAAAAGAACTTTATTCATGCGACAATTACAGTATTAAATTGTAAACAACATTAATTTGTCTAAGAGCTTATCGATTCAGGAAATTTATATGGTATTAATTAAAGACTAGGTTATTGTTATCTATGAAATAACAGCAGTATCGAATAACCGTTGCAAATAAAGGGTTATATTTAGGTAGATATTTAAATATGTGATTTTTGGTTAATTTCTACGTTATCTTTACATACTTATTTAAAAAAAGAACAAATTTTACATACTTATAAGAATCATTATTTTGCGGTTGTCCATAAGTAATTCTTTAAAAAAGGATTGTCGATATTGGTTTAAATCCTCCATGTTATGAATGGAATATAGTCGTTTACTTAGACGAATATTTATTCATGAGTACATTTTATAACGTAACATCACGCCTGTAATCCTCGAAGAGGTAGGCAGAGGAATGTAGAACACTCCCGCGATTCACCAGTTACGTTTATGTCCCACTATGGAATAGGTGGTGAGCCTATTGCCATGCATCGAGCACATATCGAGACTCCGAGCCACTACTAGAAATTCTAAATTAGAAAATTTTAGTAGTGCCCGACCCGGGAATCGAACCCAGGACCTCCCTCCCGATCGGCAGTCGCACTTGCAACCAAAACGACCAAGGAGGCAGTCACTTACTATAATAGTGTTATAATATAATAGTGGTATAATATAATATAATATAATACAGTTAATAAATAGTTAGATACATTTCATTGAGGAAATAAGGGGTGAAGGAGGATTCTATTTCACTCTTTCGCTGTTCTGCGGTACCTAATGTAAGCACGAAGCATTACGATAAAACACGAAAAATTACGATTAAACTTAACAATACGTCTGTAATACCTGAAGAGGTAGGCAGGTGAGTGTAGTACGTTCCCACCTGTCACCAGTAACATTTACATCCCATTATAGAATAGGTGGAGAGAATAGGCTATATACATCGGGCACATATCCAGACTGCGAGCCAGTTTTAGAAAATCTAGATTAGATAAATACAATAGTGCCCTAACCCAAAATTTGAATCCAGGGCCTCTCCATCGGCAGTCGCGCTTGCAATCATAACGACTACCAAGGTCATTAAGATTAAACTTTGGTTTAACTTTAAGTCTAATGTATTATGAGTCTACATGCAGGTACAGTATCTGCAACATTTATACCCACGGCAGTCATAGGTCATAGTACCTATATAAAACAAGAAATATGAATCGAACATACTTCATGTTACTGAATGAGGTTCAATATGATACATATATAAACCTACCACGTTTTTTAATATGATACGTCATGTTTTTCTATTACTTGTGTTAATGGAAATAGATAAACCAGTACGTCCGCAGTGGCGACGTAATTGCTATTCAATTAAAGTAAACGTTTACTTTCACAGCATTCCTTGGGTGTTCTAACGAAGCACACACTAGGGTTGCTCGCAGCGCATCAGTTCTATCTTTGGAGTTCATTTGTGGTCTAAAATAATAGAAATTTAGACGTAAACTTTCAACTCGCTTGTGTTACACGAAACTAATCGTTACCAGAGTCATTAAACGTGCGTCGTGAAAGCGGACCAGCTTGCATACGTTCCATGGTGGCACTTTGAAATAGTTATTTGAACTTAAAATTTGATTATATCGAGGCTTAACGTTGTACAAAGTATTAGATCTCTTAGAAGTGATGCTATAAAAGATAATTAACATCAGTAATCCCGCATTTAGAATAAAATGAACGAAAATAACTATTTTTTTATTGTCCAAATGCATGTGATGTAGGTGCCTACATATTTTTATGTGTGCATAGTTTGTTACTAATCAGTGAGTTTTAAAGTGCTGTAACTATTATTCCTATAATTGACAGATGTTTAAATAGGAAAAATTGTTTTGTTTGTGAATAAATAATAAGGTATTGCACCTATATATTTGTATTTGAGTATTTTATATTTTTCTATTTATCATTAGGTACAAATGTGATTTCTGTGTATATACATTTGTTAATTTGTCTCGCGGTCTATATGTAGGTATGTAATCTTCAGATTCCAAAAAAAATATTCTAACACTTGAGGCTGTTTTAATATTTAAGATTAAGTTTTGTTACTGCATGTATTATATTCGTAAGATGTAAACAAAGTATAAGATTGTTTATGCATCGTAAAATAGTCATCTCTACAACATTTGCGTCTAACACATTGCATAACTTTAATAAACTTTTAAGGCGATATCTCGCTTGCGCTCTACCTGTATAAAGATAACATACAAAGTAAAGGAATATATTAATATTTAACGGTAAAATATCTAACCGTACAGACCCGGTGTTCTCTACAAGTATAGCTCTTATACGCGTACAATATCAGCCTTAGAGGTTGTGTCGTGAACTTGATTCATCAGTAGCAAATGGCTTATTAAAATAAAGTTTTCCTAACTTCTCAAAAGTATGCACCGAGCGCATCCAATTCAATATATTTCCATGACTCTCTCTATTAGGTACATATAGTCAAATAGAAAAAAAAGTAAGTACATAAAATTTCATTAAGTTTCATCGATCACGTCGTGTAAAATATCAAGTCTTCAAACGGGCGTTATAACAAAGAGCTCTCGTGTGATTTTATAATTTATAAACTATATCCACACGACATATTTACGTAAACGAATTGATTGTGTTGTTGTGAAAATGTAACATACAGATGAACATGTTACTTTGCTTGTAATAATATTTGTTTCCGTTTTCAAAGCTTAGGGGATGTTATGTTTAGTATCATTTTCGTAATTATTTTGTTTGCCGACTTCGTGTTAATATAATTACCTTAATTGTGATATTTTGAACAAATAAAAAAAAATGTAGGTAGGTAATGATAGAGTGTATAGTGATAGGTAATGATAGATACACATTTACAATTAATATTTATAATGGATGTGATATATATTTAATTATAGGTATAGATTTAGAACTCATGTCGTCGTAGGTCGAGTGGTTGCAACTGCGACGGCTTATCGAGACCTCCTAAGTAAAAACCTCAGGTCGAGTAGCTACTATTGGATTTTTCTAACAAAGGCTAGTAATTGTTCGGAATCTGAATTTATAGCCCGATGTATGTCAATGGGCTTACCCCCTATTCCATAAGGTCCCATACTTAAACGGTACTGATGAAACGTGAGAGTACTTTACACTCCTCTGCCTACCTCCTCGCGGATAACAGGCGTGAAATTATGTGAATTTAAAATTTGTAGGTATTTTAAATTTTGCTGCAGTATTCCTTATATGATGCATGAAATAAATTTGACATTTATGTATGTACAGCAATTACATGTAGAATACAGAATAAATTTCTAAATGAAAATGTTTGTAGATACAGGGTCACTATTTATTTCAAGCAGGAATCTCTTGTGGCGGGTAATAGTGGAAATTACAAGTGTTTTTTTCTTAGGTCATTTATGCAAGTATTTTTTGGACACAATAAATGTATTTTCATATAGTATTATAAGTTTTTGAATTTCACGCATATCTATATATGTAAAAAAAAAAAAAAAACGTAACATCACGCCTGTAATCCCCGAAGTGGTAGGCAGAGGAG
>DWDU01005292.1:0-10105 GCA_018245575.1 Jemadia suekentonmiller
TTTACGTCCCACTATGGAATAGGTGGTGAGCCTATTGCTATGCATCGGGCACATATCCAGACTCCGAGCCACTACTAAAAAATCTAAATTAGAAAATCTAAGTTAGAAAAATCATGTATCCAAGATTCGAACGTAGGACCTGTCTTTCGGTCGTCGCGCTTGCAACCAACACGACAAACGAAACAGTCGATAGAATTTTTTTATAAACGATATGTCAACAACTAACTATATTCCTAACCCGCATGCCCAGCGCGGGAGTTATAGGCCTGCCTCCTCAGGGGAGGCGCATGTTCAGCAGTGGACTGCAATAGGCAAATGATGATGATGTCAAAAAACTTATAAGTATGCCTAAGCAAGAATGAAAGTATAATGAAGTACATTAATGAAGTATATATAATACAATCCGTCAATTCCTCTTAAATTTTTCTTAATGTGGGTCTCATTAAGCGTGCCGAGATATACGTGTTGATTGTTATTTTTTATATCCGTTCAAAAATTACGATCTAGCCTACAAGGCTAATGAGTAATTTATTTGTAACTTATATAACTAAATAAGCTATAGCTAAGAATATGTCCAATATCACGTTTCTTATTGTCTTTATATAGAGCAAGACACTTTGTTCTTGGGTTCTTTAATTTTTGTGGTAACTTACTAAAAAAATTAAAACGCAATATGAAAAAGATCAATTACTAATGACTAAAACTAACTCTAATAAATTGTGGTCAATTATAAAATCAATAACGAATATTAATGACAAAACACAATTACCCATCGAATTGCTTCATAATGGAGAAAATCCAAAAATTGCAATTAATAAGGTTAATGAGTATTTTATGAACATAGGAGATTAACTTTTAAAAACATCCCTCTATGTTAGCATTATCTCACGTCTTATTTCGTTTGTGTTCTTACCGACGTATAACACACAGGTGCGAAATGTAATCAATAGCTTAAAACCTGACTGTGCTCCTGGATGGGATAAAATTAGCGCTGAAGTTCTGAGAAATATAATTGACTCGGATACATCCATTCCCATATACCTAATAAATCGTTGTTTCGATGCTGGACTCTTTCTGCATGCACTAAATAAGCAATTGTTCACAGGGTTTATAAGGCAACGACTGCCTCATTGGTCGTGTTGGTTGCAAGTTCGACTACCAATCGGAAGGTCCTGGGTTCGATTCCTGGTCGGGCACTGCTAAATTTTTCTAATTTAGATTTTCTAGTAGTGACTCGGAATCTGGCAATAGGTTCACCACCTAATCCATAGTGAGACGCAAATAGTATAAGTGATGAAACGTGGGAGTGTTCTACAGTCCTCTGCCTACCTCTTCGGGGATTACAGGCGTTATATAACGTTTATATGGCAAACATGACGTTTCCGATACGATTACAGTTAAGTTTATGAGACAAACATAATCCTAGCAATTATAGACCAATTGCAATTTTAACTGTTATCTCAAAGATATTTGAACGGATTATGAACGTAAGACTTATAAAGTACTGAGAAATATACTTAAATTGCTATCTGTTAGAAATGGAACGCAACCTAATTAGTTTTTCATTTTTGCCACTAGCTATGCTGGCAGCACTCTCTTCCTTCCTAATTGTCACTTGTATTGTACGTGTATAAAATTGCTCTCTTAATAAAACCAAAATCACGTTATAAACGCTCTTTTTATTAGCGAAAATCCTATAAAATCATACATTTATAAATTATACAATTTTAGTTCGTGTATTTTTAAATTAACAACTGTTCCGAATATTGAAGGCGTTGTTGTAAATTTTAATGCCTAAAAGTTAGTACGAACTTTGTGAGACTTTCTCACATAGATGAGATTAAACGTATGGAGGTCACCTTATATCGTTGTTTTATAATCACGCCAAGTTTCCTGCGCGATAGGCACAGTCAATACACACTAGATAAAAGTGGAACTTTAAGTTCCATCTGAGATATATCAAGGGAGTTGTTGGGAGTCTACAAAAAAGCCGTAAAAACAGATTAATATTCTCTGCCCACCCCACATCAGCCCTGGCGGGATGGCACTTGATGACGCTTGCTGTTAGCAGGCGGTTGAGATCCAAGCCGCGTCTCGCGTGAAGTCACTGCGACCAGAACAAAGGCGCTGTAGATATCCTGACGAAATGATCAGTCCGTCCATTGGGGTGAGTGACTCGAGCTCGAGGTTATAATCTAATTATCGTCGCCATCACTACCATACGCTCCTTCCGACCCTGAGCCTCCCTAGTCCAGCAGTAATCCAGGTCTAATAATAGCCTAATTTAGGTTTCGGTCTCAAGCCTTACTCAAGCTTCGTACTTGTAAATATGTTGCTTCGATCCTGTCACCAACCTAACTTGATAATAGCTGGACTGGTATACACTAAAAGTAGCCTCTTGGGACCTGCATGGTGGCTGCTCGTCAGCTGCTCTCTTCAATTGAACAAAAATACGTTCCTACAATATTATTCTGGATCTTTAATAACCATATTGATTGAATGAAAGAGAATAGAACATAAAATCTTCATTCTACCATTGATAGATATGACTGCGTCGTTGGTCGTGTTCACAACTGCTGCTCGAGAGGTCCTGGTTTCAAATCCCAGGTCGGGCGCTACTGGATTTTTCTAATTTAGATTTTCTAGTAGTGGCTCGCAGTCTGGATATGTGCTCGGTGTGTGGCATTAACCTCACCACCGATTCCATAATGGGACGTAAACGGTGAAACGTGGGAATGTTCTACATTCCTCTGTCTACCTCTTGGGGGATTACAGGCATGATGTTACGTTTTTTTTTAAATATGGATTTTGTGTAATACTTTGTATTGTTTTCTTTTTCTAAACAGGCATACAGTTTTAACCTTTGTCAAATGAACTGTCGCAGTCGTATGGCTGCAATGTTCTGCGGCTGCCGACCTTACTTCTTTGTCAAAGGAGGTGAGACACGAAATCTTATTACGAACTGTTTAAGAAAGTTTGGTACACAATAGAAAAAATAAAACGTGTCACTAACATGTCATGTCAAAAACATTAATTATCATGGATATCGTTGATTAATTTCAAATAAATAATAATAAAATATACCTACGCAGGCGTTGTTAAATTTTTCACATTTCGCGCCTTTTTCGTTCGTTTACACATTTTCAAGATGGCGACGTATGCGACGCTCATGGGATGGCGTGCATCGGCCGCAATGTGGAAATACTCATCAATTTGCCCAAGAACCTTGCAAAATGCTCCTGCCTACCCCAATGCACCGAAATCAACTATTATTCACATACCAAGAAGATCTTTATTGGGTTTGTAAATAATTTCTAATACATCTTGTTGTTTAATGTGTAATTTAGACATTCAGTACATTAATATCCTCTCCTTTATGTCTCCTTTAGCTAGCTGTCGTATTAGAGTAAAGGTTATTAGCTTATAGCTTTTTGTCATTATGCCAATAGCTTTTATAAACTTCTCATTCAGTACTTTTAAATCACGATTGTCTTCCCTGAAGGTGTAGGGTCGGTGGAGGCGTGCTGTATTTCTTGTCTCCGTATTGTACGACCTATATAATAGGGGATGTGCCTTTTGCCATACAACGGGCATAAATCCGTGTTAAGTTAAAATGCACAGACCATAATGATTTATAATATTCAACCTTGAAACTAAATGTCATATTTAATTCAAACATGAATGAGACGTCCGGCGAGGAGGTGTCCGCGGTGCAGTTCGACCTGATGCCGCCCAAGTTCAGACTCCACAGAGACGTGATATTCAGCCTCGAAGATCTGTTTGGTTTGTTGTATTAACCAGGTACCGAAGGTGGCATCTGTCAGTGGTTGCAAATAAAAAACTACTTCTATTTGCAACTGTTAACAGGTGTCTATGGAATCCAATGACAGTTGACAGTACTCTAGTGTCTATTAAAAAAAACAAAGATTTAGCTACGTTTCAAGTTTCATTATATCCGATCGAAAATGAAAGGTACAATTTTTTTTTTAATAAAATGAATAAAGACAATCTGGCTGAGCTTTTTTCAGCTCAGGCAATCATTGTCTCTGGGTTTCAGTTTCGTATTCGTGTGGTGTTTTTACTTCATTTTGCTTGCTGTGTAACCAGCCTGCTATTGATTGTACTTTGATCCTTTTTCTTCTAGAATAGAAGTAGATGATTATAATATTTAAATCCAACCATTACCCATTATTAATATACAATTATTAAAGATACATTTAAAGTAACGTATAGTTCTTTATCTTTTAATTTCATTTTTGTTTTACGTCGTCATCTGTCCGCGTCCACGTCCACTGCTGGACATAGGCCTCCTTGAGCGATTCTTGTCCATAATTCCCACGCGGGCATGCAGGCTGGGGATCGCAGAGCACGCGTTCTCGCCATAGAGGTATTATATACGTAGAGTAGACGAGCCAAGCAAAAATGCGTCGCGCCGATAGAGAGAGAAAGAGAATGGGTTTGGTACCAGTTTCTCTCTGTAAGTAGTCTGTATTCGGCAGCAACTTCGCGCATCGATTACTGAAGAAGCCAATCGGATACGATTAAACGTATACCACGTGCATGTTCCTTCTCTTTCTATCAGCGCAATATTTTGACTTATATACGTTCTTATATTTCGCTTATTCTACCTGTAATATCTTTATGCTTCTCGCACCGCCTAAGTCTTTAACCATTACTACATAAAACATTGCGAACTACTTCTTATTGTGACGTCACAGAACAGTAGTTATACAATGTACTGATACATTAATGAATGAAAGTTAACCAAATTGCATTCGTTTTGTCCATCGACAATAATTGCATTGAACTGTTTACAATGCAGCGCGATGTTCAGCGAGTAGCGGTGTTTTACGTATCTTTGGTGTTTTTAGCAGTTTTGCGGTAATTTGAATGTTTTTTTTATAGAACACAAAAATATGTACTATTGCTTATTTGTGCTGTCACTTTTTTAATGTATAACTCGCATATATTAACTGCGTATTTAGCTGTGATGACGTAATAACGATGTATGGACGCGTCGCAGGAGAGAAGGGTATGCATTGGTAGGCGATGTGAAATGGCACGAAGGGAAACGTGTTCCTCGTATGTGTCGAGTTGATTTGTGCGAGTTGTAGATGTTTGTAATGTCGGAATTTATTATAGTAAGTGTATTTACATATTTTTATTTTTTACTAGCGTCCCTCGGTGGCACGACAGCGTTGTTCGTCGGCGCCAGCGTCCTGACCGTTGTCGAAACTATACTGTTTATAATACGCCATATTGTTGCATTCATAGTAGAAAAGTTTCTAAATTGTCATCGGTGTCATTGTTAATTTTAAGCACTCTAATGTTCAAAGTATGGCAAATAATTGTTAATTGTAATTTTATTGATATTTCACGAAATGTTTTTCAAATATGTAGTTAAATTTTTGATATTCCTGAAGGTAGTCTTACTAAACAATTTAAGTAGTTCAGAATAATATTAGTATATATAATGTATAATAATATTACGTTTTTAGTAGTGAAGTTACTAAACGCTTAACTTAGTTATGAATATTCTTAGCAACTTTAAGTACTGTTGTTTAAAGCAATTACAATTTATATAGTATTTAAGTGGATATATATAAAGTGTGAAGATATAATTTTAAATATATAGAATCTTATCAAACTTACATACAAAATGTTTACACGAGGTGAGTTGTTTTATTAAGTTTTTTGGTTATTTTCATGTTCCATTTTTTATTGAGGGCTCGTATATGATAATCTAGTCCATACGATCCACTGATAACGTAGTTAACAGAACAATAACAAAAGGGCACAAACAAAACGCAACACGGACCTGTCCGAGATGTCAGATTATAATCACAGGTGTCAAATAAGCCCCGCCTATGTGATGCCAATTTATTTATTTTCGAAAATTCTAACACGATCTAACAAAATACCGCCAACGAACGATCGAAAACATGTTTATTACGATTATAAGTTTAATATTTAAAGCGATTTATTACGTCACGTCGTTTACGTTTTGTTTTATTTCGTATTTACACGCAGTGCTGCCGTTCGGACTCGATTTCGGTGTTTTCGGTATAGCCGCGTATTATATGACAAGAGTGAGGAAGCCAGACTTCGAGAATGTACACGAGATCTTCGGACCAGAACCCGGCTCGAAGGAAAGCGAGCTGCATCCGGAGAGAGTTGTAAAATGCATCGCACATAGAGGTGCCGGACTAGACGCGCCTGAGAACACATTACACGCTTTTAAATACGTAAGTCCCTATCTAACGATTCTTACTCATTGTTTATATGCGGCGCTCAAAGAAATATCCGTGAAATTACTTTAAAAAACGCGCGAGTATTGAGTCGATTGGTTAAGCACAGATAAAAAAATTGTGTTATGCAATTTTTGGCAAGTATGGTTCTTAATTCGCTCCTGTTATCTGTATCACACACTATAGGACAGTTCGGATCATGATAATGGAAATGTAATTCATTATATATATTCCTGCCCATTCTATAAATATATACTTATTGTATGTCATTAGTTGCTTTTATGACCACTGTTAATGAAGCAGTTTTAATAGTATCATGTTGATATGATTTCCAGAGGTTGTATTCATGGCTTTGTTGGTCATGTTGGTAATAAGTGTGGCTGTCAATCAGAAGGTCCTGGGTTCAAATCCTGGGTTGGTCACTACTGGAATTTTCTAATTTTGATTTCCTAGTAGAGGCTCGGAGTGTGGGAGTGCACCTAGTGTATGACAATAGGCTCACCAACTATTCCATAGTGGGATATAAATGTAACTGGTGAAACATGGGAGTGTATTGTGTTCCTCTGCCTACCCTTTTCTGGGATTACAGGTTTGATATTACATGATGTTACTTATCCTGGCTATTTTTATATCTCACAACTTGACAAAAGTAGCTTGACAACGAAGATATGTTTGGTACTGATTTTAGGGCATTTATGTTTGGAGTAACCTATTGTGGTCCTGGGTTCGATTACAGGGTCAAGCACTTTTGGATTATTTCAACTTGAAATTTTCATTAATGGCTTGGACATGTGCACATTCTGTGGTGAGATGTAAAGGTATATAGTGAAAATTTCAGTGTGTACTATGCACCTCTGACTATCTCTATGTGTATTACAGTCATAATGGTAGCTGATTATTTATGATATTTAAAAAAAGCATATTGCGGCTAGAATTTTTTTTTAATTTTAATACTCCATACATGTGTATAGAGATTAAAATTTGATTTTTAAGAGAAAAATTTATATCACTGCTAACTGCAGTGTAATGTTTTGTATGTAACTTTTTTTGCAGTGTGTTGAACGAGATTGCAATTTCATAGAGTTGGACGTGAGGACGTCCAGGGACGGCCGTCTGGTGCTGCTGCACGATCAGGGGCTGGAGCGGCTCACGGGCAGCAATATAACCGATGTCCACATCATGGACTGGGATAGCATCAAGCACATTGATGTGGGAGCGACACACCCTAATCGGTGAGGCTTTATGAATCTTTAAATCAGAATTGCATAACATATTGGGTTTTCACTATGCTTCTCACACAAAACTTTACTGCAGGCAGGAATCGAACTTGTGACCTTCCTAATTTGTCACTCAGGCTTATTAACTATTGTGCAATTGGTTAGTTATTTTTTAATAAATAATATATATCGCCACTTCTATAGTTATTTACTGCCTCGTTGGTCGTGTTGGTTGCAATCTATTATATGTCGTGATTTAAATGCAACTCGTAAAAAGAGGAATGTACTACACTCCCCTGCCTACCTCTTTGGACGACCACGGGCGTGATTTTATGTACGTTTGTACGTTATCGATTAGCATGAAATTGAAAGCATTTAAGAAACTAATAATTTCCAGGCAGCAGTTCAAGGAGGCGCACCTGTGTCTGCTCGACCAAGCGCTCGACTACTTGCTGGCGAACAATGTGAAGGTGATCATTGATGTGAAGGGCGACGATCCCGAGGTGGGTTCAGGGTCTGGGGGTCTGGTGTGGCTGAACACCCGCCAGCTGGTGGTGGTACGAGGCCAGGATGTTAGCTTGAAAACCAAATAACCAAACAAAATTCGTTACCGTTGACACAGCTCAGTCAGTCAAACGATCGGTTACATATGACCTGAACATCACATTATCAGCTTCGTCATCAACCTGTCTCAGTCAGCTACTGGACATGGACAGACCTCACGTTACATTTATATTGCAGTAAAAACGTAACATCTCGCCTGTAATATCCGAAGAGGTAGGTGGAGATGTTTAGCACAATCCCACATTTCACCAGTTTCGTTTACTTCCCAATATGGAATGGGGGGTGAGCTTATAACCATAAAATAAAATGGATAATGTACAATCTTAAAAACGCATATGGCTACTTAAAGATCTGCCTGTGCGTGGGATTCGAACCCCACTGCTCGGGGTTGTCTAAGTGTAAGTTAAGTCAAAGTCAAATTTCATTTATTCAAAATTGGTTCATTACAACACTTTTTGCACGTCAAAATGATGCTACCGTCGCTTCGGAAAATGCCTCGCTATGGAGAAGTGGCGAAGAAAATCCATAGGCGTGCTACTGCATCTTTTAAAATAAGCACTTATATTAGAATATCATATAAATTATATTTTTAAGCCTTAGAACTACAGCAACTCATTTCCAAACGTCTATGACTTGCACGTAATCTGCAATTGAGTAATGGGCTGTTTGGTATAATCGAGCCTTAACGAATTTCTTGAACTTGCAGACTGACAAATTTACCGCGTCGTTTGGTAGTTTGTTAAAAAGGGCATTATCTATAATTTCAGGTGGTCAATGGAATATTAAAGGCTTACTCCAATCAGCCAGTGCTTTACAAGTTTGCGGTCGTCACAAGCTTTAATCCTATCGTACTCTACAAGGTACATATTAATATATTATGTATATTTATTGAAACCCCCTGACCGGTAATCTCTACGTCTGTAATGCCATCACCAATTCAACACAGGTAATCTTAAATAACTTGTAGTAAGTGACTCTATCACTCCAACTCCCACTGTCTTGCTCGAGCTGGCTACATATGTGTATAAGCCACAGTGGACACTCGGTACTGCTGCTGAACTCATCCATTGCTAAGTTTTCTGTGAAAAATAATAGAGATTTAATTTCAGATACGCAGCAAAGATCCACAAATAGTCGGCGCACTGAGCTACCGCCCATATTGCTTCAGCGTGACGTCGTACGACGCCGAGAACGGCCCCACCAATCGCAGGTGAGTGACAATTGAATACAGATCCGTCTTAAACACTGGTCAAAGTGTCCTATATAACAATAGGAGTGTATGAAAAGAGTTATGAACGTTGAAGTATCATATTCGGTAAGGATTGAGATGTTTGGCTCTCGGTGCTCTTTGCTTACCCTGTTAGGGGCTCGCTATGATGGTCTAATAGTAGTGACATATAAAATAAATACAGCCTCTTGTGATAAAATATTCCAATTGGTATTTTAAAGGTTATATTGTCTTGTGTATGACAGAATATAAAGATGTACTTGTGAACTATCATTATCCTATAGTGTAATGTACATTTTAGTGAACCAATGAAATAAATACTCTTGTGAATAGTGTTGCTAATAAAGCCAACCTTTTTATACAGTCCTACAATAATACCTGTTACTGACTATTGCACTGACAGGCCAGCGAACGTGATATGAACAAAACAGTTGCGCTCGTGTGAACACCTGTCAATGTGTTTGTGAACTCATCAATTTATTTGTGAACTGTTGTATGTGCACATATATACGTGTGTAATGTGTGTAACGAGCGCCGCGACCACGGCACAGGTTCGGCGACAGGCTGGCGCTGCACGCGCTGGCCCGCGCGGCCGACGCGCTGCACGCGCTGCTGTGGCGCCTCGCCGCGCGCTGGTGCAGCGTCAGCGCGGTGCTGCTGCACAAGGACATCGTTAGCCCGTGAGTGGGGCGCGCGCTCGTTGGTTCAGTCAGTCTTTGGATCATTCAGTCATTCATATATTCAGTCTTTTATTCATTCAGTCTTTCATACTTTCAGTTTTTCATACATTTAATCTTTCATTCCTTCAGTCTTTCGTTAGTTCGTTCGTTCATTCAATTTATAGTTGT
>DWDU01005293.1:0-10104 GCA_018245575.1 Jemadia suekentonmiller
CAGCGGGATATAGCCGATTCTGAAGGCCCACAATCTGGTTGAGTGGCGCCGATTAGCGGAGGCCAACATTTAGCAGTGTACTTCCAAGGGCTTGATGGATGAATTAATAAAATATCTCCCTAAACGACCAGAAGGCTAATTTCTGACTTGAGTAAAATTTAAATTGACGCAAGCCACATGGACTCCAAGGACCGCATAGCATTACGTTGTACATTTCTAATACAAAGAAAATCTTTGGAACCACCGAACTAAAACACAACATTAGCTAAAGGAATTGGCGGCGAAAATAATTGGCCATAATCTTAAGATATTGATCTGCAATTTATAACAATCCTCCAAGAGTAAGGTATTATAATATGTAATTGTATTACATCGTCATATAGACCGATGTGAGCGAGCCCAACGACCTTCTAGGGCACAAGTTCAAGTGCGAAAGGGTCTTCGGACGAACGGGGCCGTCGCTCTTGCTTGGCATGGAAACACCCCCGAAGTCGATTGCCCTAACTAGAATAATTTTAGGTTCTCAGGCCGACTTGCGTACAAATTGGAAAAACTAGATGTCGCAGTTAAGTTACCTTCTTATACTCGCTAATGACTACATAAATGTAATCCATACATATCAGTGTGAATTTTTAAAAATATTGCGAGCTGGATGACAAGTTGTAAATAGTACATATACACATATCGCAAGAATGTCCATCATCTCTCAACTAATAGGTCAAGCGCAGGATGGTAATCAATTAATTACTGGGCATATATGTACATGAGCTATAGTGACCACTTAATGTGTGGATAAGTACATAAAAAGTCTTCAAATGGAAGGATGAAACAACAGCAAAGAACTTTTGACGATGTCACGCTGGACCGGTATTGGCACAAAGATCGAGATTAAAGATTTCCAACCGATTAAGGTCTTGACAAAGTTTTTATCATTACTACTTTAATCCATACACGCTTATTAAGGGTACTCCACATCTTAGCCTTCTTTAAGAAGTCTCAGAATTAGCGTCTATATGTACCTATATGACTATAATCATAGTCGTACGTATAAATAATTATTTATCGCTTCCGATTTAAAATTCAAGTGGGATATATTTGTACGACATATAAAAATATTTCCTAAAAGCCCCGATCGCCGATACTATATGGCTTGTGTTTGGAAGACATTAACGTCTGACCTATGATCGGTACAAATGATCTACTTCCTAATTAAGCCAGGCCGTTAAATAATCTCTAGGAGCTCACCACCCACGAAAATATAACGACAGCCACACTTATGAGGACCAATCCTTTTAGTATTGTATTGTCGCCAAGGTAACCCCGATAAATGACTACGAGTATTATACCAATAATGCTTGGGTTTTTTTCTCGAGACGTAAAAAGTAACAGCAATCTGCTGCATATGATTCTTTAGATAGGATTTCGTATATTAAATAAGATAAGACGATCTATCCATTTTGTAAAATGTTATGGAGTGTGGTGCAGTTCATTCAAATGTTCACAGAGTCCTGCATTTAACAGCACTATTTTCTACGTGATAACAGATTTAATTTAATTTGTATATAATTTTAAGTAATAATAATAATATTGTTTAATTCAAACCATTGATCCATACATTTTGTGATAGTGTGTTAGTAACAATTTGCAATGCAGTAGACTAGGACAAAAAGACATTTGAAGTCATATGAATTTTCAGTTACGATAGGAATCAGCTTCTAAACAATTATTAACAGCATCCCTTAAAGAAGCATTTAAAGGCACACTCAGATTTCCTCCACACTTTCTCTGCCAAGACGCACAAGACATATCGAGACACACTCGTAGGTGCGTCGCATGGGCGTTATGAATGAATTTGCGCAGTTTGTCGAATGCGCACAAACTCTAAACGAGCTCTTACAGTTTTATTTATAACCGATGCTCGAAAACATTACTGAACTGCTACCGGTGAAGTATTACCATATTATTACGCCAGCCCCCCTATGGGGTAAGCAGGGAGCACCTAATGCCAAATAGCACTATCCTGAAAGATTTGACTGGCTTCGGGTGAAATATTCACAAATTAGCAAACCCTATCTATGTAAGAGTGGAGGGTCAACGTTGTCGCGGCCGAGTCTCCACAAGATGAAAGATTTTATTAAATCATGAATTAAATTTTCCCGCACGCAATGTGCACGCAGTGTTATGAATAGAAAGAGGCAGCTTAGTCCCGCAAAGGCCGCAACCAACGCGTTAATAAATAATACACGATCACGACTACTCCGCCAAGAGTACATGACTGAGAAGAAGAAGAATCTATGTAAGATTCGGCGTTAATAAATCCATAAATAAATTAAATATTTTACTAAAACGCCACTTACACGTATTCTACATCTCCGGTTACAATTTTACTGGTATTGCGCGGAGGAGGCACAAAAAGAAAAAGGATAAAATTCGCGTATTAATTTTATTCCGTCATAGTGTTTACACCGCCCGACCTTTAGGCGTGCTTCAACTTTGCATAAAATACTCTGAGACCACTGCGAACCGGTGTACGGTACGAAACATCGTTTGAAACGCAAATTAGAAGTAATATGATTGGGCAGAGACAAAATGTAGCTATCCAACTATAACTCTATGTAATAAGAACAAGACAAACACAAAGTATAATGACAAATTATAGACTTTGAATACTGCTAATAATAACAATAATTAAAAATGGTAACCTTGGCCAACGCTCCGGTCGCCGCCCAGTGGGTCGACCGAGGTATCGTTGGAAAGACAACATCGCCAAAGATCTCGGAAAGCTGGAAGTGCCCGACTGGTCAAATGTGGCCAAAAAATATGGAAGAGTGGCGTACTTTGATGTCGGAGGCCAAGATCCACTACGGGCCGCTGAACCAGAGTGTAAGTAAAAATTATAACCCTTTTACTGTCTTGACTAAATGGAAAAAAAGTCCAAATATTTAGAGCTTCACATTTATTGCTTATATCATAAAAAAAATCCACAACTTTCTTTACAAACAGTTATATTCTATTTTTAGATTGTACTTTATGCCAATTTAACATTGAAAACCCTGTGCAAAATTTTGTTTTACATATTAAAGGTATACATATATTTTTACCACAATATTTGAGTACTGTTCGGTAAACTACAAAAATGTGGGTGGAATAGCTACACATTTTTATTGAACTTCTAATCTAGAACTCCATTTCACTGTATAAAATTCAACATCAGCTTACACATATATGTATATATTATAAAGATTTTTCCACTAAAACACAAGCTTTCTTTAAAAATTATGTATTTATGTGTGAATTAGTAGAGTCCATAAAAAGAAACTTTAAGTGTTATAGCTAACTATTAGTCGGGGGCCCCCTGTTTCGATACAGGCCTCTTCCATCTATCCCTAAGTTTTCTTTTTCCTGAGACACAATATGCATTATTGCACTCCCGGTTTTGGTATAATATACAGTTACAAGGAACCGGACAGAAAATAAAAGACAACTTATGAGCTACGGTCCAGAAATCAAGAGTTTGTTATTATAAGTGGCATAGCAAGATTGTTAAAAAACAATACTACTGCATTTCCGATTTTGGAAGAATTCCAAAATAATATGAAAGCGCAGAAACGCAATCATGACTTGCTCCATTATAAGCTTCATAATTTAAGACAGTCATCTGATATTATACATTGTATGTATGTATATGTAGTCGACTACGTACTGCGACGAATATTAAACATGATATGTTACATATTACATATTTATTAATTCCATGACGCGATATCTTCAATTGACAGTTAATATCTCTCATATATCACATATAATACATATAATATCACAGTTATAATTTCATAATAAGATAGTTAATTAATATGACAATTCATACTTGAAATTGATAACGGACATAGGCGGAAAACAATGTTCATGTAATTCTGCCTACATTGCTATATACGACACTATGATTAAAAAGTAGAAAAAGTTCTATGTGATTTAACATTCAACACATCCCCCTCTATAATCCATTGATGCAATATTATAATCACAATAACCGTATTCCAGTGCGTTCAATCGACCCGCATAATCGATATTGTAACACAAAAGATTCTTTACAAACCCTCGACAATATTACTGAGAGCGGTGCGTGCAAAATTCAATGGGTATTTTGTGTCTACTGTACTGCAAATTCTACTAATATTTTTAAATACATAGGATATTATCATAAGAGTTTGATTTACTAAAATAAATTTGAGAAAAAGATTTAAATTGGGCAAACAATCATATAGCAAAAATGAGATAGCTTCTTAAATAATAAAAGGTTTAAAAAAATCAGACTGCCTCGTTGGTCGCGTTGGTTACAAGTGCAGCTGCCGATCAAGAGGTCCTGGGTTTGATTCCCGGGTCGGGCACTACAGAATTTTTCTAATTTAGATTTTCTAATAGTGGCTCGGAGTCTGGATTTGTGCCCGGTGCATGGCAATAGGTGCACCACCTACTCCATAGTGGGACGTAAACGTAACTGGTGAAATGTGGGAGTGTACGACACTCCTCTGCCTACCTCTTTGGGGTTACAGTGTGTCAAATTGACATCGACGCACTTTAACCAGGCGTTATTGGTAAACTTGAGGAAGAATTAAGAAAGAGAAGTTTTTTTGCCAAAATATTTTAAAGCATAATTTAAAGGCTGTCACTGTCAGTTTTTCTGCAATGTCTTCTGTTCGGTTGAACATAGGTTTATTGCAGTAGGAAATCTAACCACTTACCAGCTTCTATCATTTCTCAGCATTCGAGCTATCTGCCTAGAAAATGTCAACAAAAACGGTTCAGTGGTCTTGAAACGAATACGTAACAGACACGCTTCCATACAGAAAATGACTAAGGGAAAATATTAAAACGGTATTTTTTACGGTGTCTAGTCTTATCTCATTTTTATACAATTCAATCGATCAATATATAAATATAACAGATTGTACACCACCCGTATTACTAATGTACTATTACTAATTATAAAGTTTATTAATCGAGATGTCACAATGTTATGTATTAGTGAAACATTCTAAACTTAAATAAATCTACAGTACGAAAGAATACACTGCAAATATTCTTCGAAATGTAACGTAACCCATCAATCAAAATTGATTCTAACCGCCATAGACATAAGATCAGTGTCCCGGACCCGCGTAACATGAACGGAATAAAAATAAACATATTGAAAGCTTAGGGGATATCGCGCTATCTCTCAGAGTGCGTGCAGGCCACCCGCTGAACGATGTCAACGCACTACGCCCCCTAGTGAAGTAAGTAATACTGAGGCTCATTGAGACAACGATAGTTCGATTTCAGGGTTAATAGAGCAACGTTGTAAGCAGCACTAAGCCTATCGAACTAGAGAAGAATTATAATTCAAGTATAAGAAAAATATACAGGTTATTAGCTATTGCAAAATATAACATGCCACCCTACTCTATCGCCGTCCCCCTGGAAGTAGATTTTTTCACTCAAATGGACTAGACCTTGAACCAAATTAACCGATAGGAATCGGCAAAGATACAAGTAAAATCAAATCTAACTAGTAAAATTTGTGCTGACACTCACTGCAATTATAGTAAGTAGTATATAGTATAGTAAGTAGTAATAGTAGTAATAACATGACACATGTATTACGAAAAATATATATGTATAATATATTTTGTATAACTTTATACCACGGCACCCGTTACAATATGTATATATTTAATCTGTCTATTAATTTATTGGTATTAGCGCATTAAGTTGTGCTCAAAACAGATACCCAAGCAACGGAGACGCAGTAAAGCAACAAAGGAGTGAAATAATGGGATCGTCTTAATATCCGAATGTTCCGCTTGTTGAATATTTTAAGAAGTTATAACGTACAGAAATAGGACGATATTCTGTTAAGAAGTATCGCAAGGGTTTTTGCGTCTTATTCATATACATTAAAGAAATTGTGTATTTAATTATATACATATTTAAACCTTACTAGTGTACAGTAAGTATATTCAGCGAACAAACGCAACTATACTAAAAACTGTTAAGATGAAATTTTTACCAAAGATTCGCGAGCAACAAGATGAAGTCACGTTATAAATTCTGTTTCCTAGTATCGCTCTATTGATTATCACGTGAGACCTGTGTCCGATAGTAAATCAATAAAAGAATGATGATGATTATTAGTGTATTCGTATTTATCATTAACGACATCCATGGCAATAGGCTCACCACTTATTCCATAGTGGGACATAAACGTAACTGGTGAAACTTGCGAGTGTTCTACATTCCTCTGCCTACCTCTTCGGTGATACAGGCGTGATGTTACTTTTTTATTCCTGCAGGAGTAGCAGGGAGTGATTTCTATATTACAATTGAAGTTGATCTTCAGTGTCTATTGGTGGCAGTAAAAAGTTACGGGTATGGCGTTTGAAAAATATGTACCTAGCTGATGACGCAATTGATTTGACTATTGACTCGCATACAAATCTTCCATCCACCGAAACCAACTAGCTCCTATACTTTACTTAGTCCGGCAAAGAAAGGACGATCTGCTGTTTCACCTGTGGGATCAACGGGACCGGTACATGAACGGGATTATCGGTTAACGGTCGCAACGCGTTTCGTTACGAGCCAATTTGAATTAAGGGCGTTCGCTAATTGTGTTTTCGGCGTGTCTTTGTTCCTTCACAGACGCTGGTGTCGCACAAAAAAATACCTCGTTTATTTCACGCGTTCTACGATCGTATCTGTGGCCTGTGTGTTTTAGTAAATAACAACATATGAAACATTTGTTGATCAAAATCTAGAAATAAGATAAAAAAAAATAAGAAAATGATAAGATAAAAAAAAATAAGAAAATGAATTATTCACATTGTGGAAACCAATCGGAGAATTATAATTATAAATATTTTATAATGGTTCACGTTAAATCAGTATGCACGAGCTGTAACAAAAAACATTTGTGGTTTTGTAGTGGTTTGAAACGTTTATTTCTCATATTATTTTAACTGTATTGTAACAACCCTCATTAAGGTTGTTATCAACGCAACATGTTTTATTTTGATATCGTTATCACTATTAAAATCAGTTTGAAGGTAAGATATATTTCTTGTTTCT
Source organism: Jemadia suekentonmiller (assembly GCA_018245575.1). Classification (NCBI taxonomy): domain Eukaryota; kingdom Metazoa; phylum Arthropoda; class Insecta; order Lepidoptera; family Hesperiidae; genus Jemadia; species Jemadia suekentonmiller. The sequence goes on from DWDU01005293.1 coordinate 7,108, forward strand.
TGAAGATACAATATAATGACGTTTTATAATTTTCAAAATTCGTTTCCACGTTTAAACGAGTTTGGTAAAAAAATTCTTTTTGGTACAATGCCAAGAATTGGGGCAGGTAGTTTAAACTTTCTTATCACGGATGTTGTATTAAGTACGTAAAAAGAATAAAAGATAAATAATAATGACAGTAAACTGTGGATCGCAGTTCGTGGAAATCAATACCACAAGTTCACGGAGGGTTTAATTAATTGTATCAGGTCATATCTGAATACAATGTACATATATAATATTTAGTCGTTCATTTGTTACGCCAAGACACTAAGGCAAACAATAATAGGCGAGACCTTAAATTTGGATGACTGTAAACTCAATTATACTTGCAAAGTGAATGTACCTACGTGAGCGATATACTTACATTATAAGTACAACCCTTAAGGTAAATTTAACGGGTAAAATAGTCACGTAACATATAACAATAATAGATAATTTAACAATTATAATTAAAAAATAAAATTGAATTACAGATTGACATAATTTATCTTTCCTCATTTTTTTTGTTTGCCGTACTATTAAGACATTTACAAAACGGCATGGCAACATTGCCGATTTACACCATAAACCGAGGTGGGCGGAGGTTTCGCAGCCGAACGAGAATGGAAAACGCCATGGCAGTACAGACTACACAGATGAGCGCGCTAAATTGTTAAATATAACTATGTTAAATATATATAACCGTCTAATAAATAATTTGTGTTAATAAATAGACACTGGTCAGCCAGATTACTGGTGTGCAAGGAAATATGATGAGATTCGATAAGATATCTTTTTTGTATATCTACCATACTATTATTTATCATTTTATTTGGAGAGCTGATAAAACAATAATAGTTTGTATATTACATATTTAAATCTTTATCTTTGTATATTTATATACTGTCATATATACCTAAAACAATTGTATACGACATTTAAAGAATCACATGACAGACATATTTGTAAAAAATATGTAAATAGAAAACGACATTATTACGCTAAACATAATATTACCACTCGTCACCACACACCATAAAACTATTATCAATACAAAAACCGTGATAAGCATTATCAAAGCAAAACAAATTGTTGATAACGAGATGTACGCCAATGCGGTTTGTCGACACAAACAATTTGGAAATAAAATATCATCAATGAGCTATTTCCGTTAGTAACATAAAAATGCGAAAACAAATAAAAATCACACGGTCGAAAGTACCAGGTGGACATAAGATCACACAGCGGTTTCGTTGGAAGGACGGTCGGGTAACGACCGGGCACCGCTACGCGTCAATTTCGGGGGTCGACGACCCGGCGGCGCGACGGACGACGTCCTGGGACCGCCTCCTACGTCGTCATCGTGCCCTGGTACATTTACCAAATTTTTTTGCAAGCGCTTCATAATGTTTTCGATAAACTGTTGCACGCGTTTATCACGTGAATTTTTGAAATGAGTATTTATTAATTTACATGAGCAAAAGAATCTTTAAGTTGCTTTTATCGAATACAAAGAAGACTCCATACAATAAATTTAGCAGCATTTATTGAAACAAGTGCAATTACAAAATGTAATAACACATTTTTACTACCTTAGCAATATAGAAGTTACGTAATATTACATAATTAAATATCTGAAGCCTATACCCATTAAATGGATTATGTAGTCGAATAGTTTTATTAATTCAACAAACACAAATGAAATCATTAAAAATAAAGGAAACAAAAATCTTATACAAATTCAACATTTTAAAGCAAATGTTAAATCTTGTATCCAAAACGATAGCTAAAAGTTAGTAAAAAGAGTAAAAAGAAAAGCAATAAAAGAGAAAAAAAAGGGGAATTTTTCATATGGATTTCCGTAGCAACAGTAAAAAAAACTAATGGGGGTTTTCGACAATCGTAGTAAAGTTAAACGTGGATCAGCAACGTGACGAAAATTCTGTTTTGGAGGGGGGACCCCAGCTGGCGGTCGTAACGGTACGCCGACGATAGTGAACGATGTTTGACCAAAACGATGGTAGTAGGCATTTCGAATGGCCCACTTGTTGTTCTCAATACTGTAGATTGAACACACATTTTTCGGCATATACACAGGCAGATCAATGTTGAGATACGACGATATGCAATTAGTCCAAATCCACCATTATCAACCAACACAATTTTACACTCATTTGAGCATTAATAAGCGAATAATGAAAATATTATTCGCTTATTAAGATATCAAAAATTATAGAATAATTTGATAGATAAGGCTTTTTTAATTCGATGACCGGTGTGACGTAATTTGACGTCAACAACACAAACTCACACGCGCGATGAAAACAATGCATTGCGCACGTCACGCGTAAATATGCGTTGAAACGACCCTACGTAGTGCGGCGATGACTTTCGTTTGCACAGAGGTAGGAGCGAGGTATTCTTAAACGTATCTCTATCTATTTGCACAGAACTAACACCGATGTTACTACTAATGACGTCCGACACTAGAGTGAAGACGCCGCTGGTAAATTAACTGTGGCGAATTATGTGTGACCTGTAATATTTATGTTTGTTAAATCAACAATACGTTTATACAAAGCGTATGTAATGAGTTAATGACGTATAAACTGACGATTCACTTTTTGTTTCCTTTTCACGTTGTAGGTATTTGACGCTAGTTATTAGCCAGATAGACGTTTTAGAGTGACGTCATTTTTTTTACTCGCTTGCGCTAAACATTACGTTACGTCAAATAACAGTGTGTACGTAGTAGAATTTTGTATAAAGCAAGTGACACAATATGTGTGATATAATTTGATCCTTCTCGTAAGCATTTGAGGTCGACATTTTTGCGACTTAAACCTTTTTTTATTGTAAGTTGGTAGTGTTATTATAGTCATTGTTATCAACCCTTTGTATGCTTCAACGTTGTACAAGTGTCCTCGACAAATGGAATATCACGCTTGATAAACGAGTTTTAAATCTCCGATGTTT
>DWDU01005294.1:0-10103 GCA_018245575.1 Jemadia suekentonmiller
AGTGTTCTACACTCCTCTGCCTACCTCTTCGGGGATTACAGGCGTGATGTTACGTTTTTTTTTTTTTTTACGTTTAATATTAATGCCAGTTAGACATGTAAATGTAATGAATTTTGTTTGGCATGTCTTATGTCCTCAAGACTTTGGCAGTAATTAAATCTCGATCAAGCGTTTACCAATTACCATATGATAACATTTGTTTGGCTTTGCTTCTGCACAACTTTGGGTTGCTTAGCAACGCTCAACTTCTGAAATAACCATTGTCGACGGCGTTTGTAGACATTGAATATATTCAACAACGACAAAATTAAAATGAATTCTAAATAAACATCGTATATAAAGCAACCTGCTACAGAAAATGCCGTAGGTACGTATACAAAAATTTGTTGTGAGGCGCGGGCCACAGAAAGTAAACAGTCTGGGAGACATCTTTGCTTAGTGCCACCGAGATTGATTCTCCATAGTCGTAACAGTACATCGTCTTTTCCATACTTTATAAAAATGCTGAAGAACCTCTGTATATTCAAATTCGTATCGATCGAAAACAACATTTGAGATTTATATAAACTTGGTAATAACATTTATATCTGTTTGTCTATGTATATGTCTACTTACAATCCATAATATAAAATGATTCATGCTGAACTATATAAAACATTACGTAGTGAAATATGAGAGAAGATATGTATACATGTATAGAGTATGTTTGTTATATAACAAGTTGAATGTAGATAAATATTTTACTGTAGTATGATGCGAAAAGATTTAGATCGATTTTTCTATTCAAATATATTCGATTCGATGCTTTCGAATTCATACAGAGTTACAGTTTTATATCAGCAAAATGTATGCTAATATTTTTGGAGCAGAACCTATGAGCTGCGTAGAATAAATATTCCCGAAGTGATCTTTGCTCAGTGACACGAAAGCAGTTCTTCTTTGATAGTTATATTTCGTCAAAGCAAGATCTTGCTTTTCATGGTGGATTAATACGAAATTATTTATTTTATGTATACCTACTCATATTATATACAATGTAATTAACAATAATTGTTAACCATAAACAGTAAAAACTGTTCTAGTAGCAAAAAATTACAAATATAATAACAACAGTTCCTGAGACGAAAAAAAAATATTCAGATTATTATCACAACATTTGAATAAAAATTGAACGTTCATAGCTACGTCAACGTATGTAGTTCAAATTATTTAATATGCAGTAAAAAGAGCACGAGTAAACGTAACATCATGCCTGTAATCCCTGAAGAGGTAGGCAGAGGAATGTAGAACATTCCCACGTTTCACCAGTTACGTTTATGTCCCACTATGCAATAGGTGGTGAGCCTGTTGTCATGTAATCGATTAGTAGGTAAAAAAAATTAGGTCAAGGAATTTTCTGCATAAGGCGTGTAATTAACCGACCGACAATTTAGAATAACCATCAATTACAAAGCATAAATTTCCTACAAAATCTAGTGTTGTAAAGTGCTTATTGCTAATATGTCGTGATACCGAATTTTCACTTTGCTACGAGCCCATAGTGACCAAAAATATTAAATTTAAGTTCATTCAACTTGATTTAATTATTTCATCTATGTATTGTAGTTGTCATTTCGACTAAATGAAATATGTGAACATCATGCAATACGGCACGTCTCTTTTAACAACTTCACATAAAATATTTAAGGACATATTTAAGGACGTAACGTGTTACGATGAATGAATATGAAATAAGTTTAATACCCTACATAAGAAGATCCAATTTCTTGACATTCATAATTCATACGTCGGAATATAAATACTCTTTATGATAATTTTACAATAAAATTTTCAATTGTTTTATGCAAATCGCCGTCTTTCGCGAGTCTATCGTTCGCAAATGCGCAGTGTCCGTTATTAAGTTTGGTGCATCGTATTAAAACTTGGGAGACTCATTGGAATAACATGAACTGATGTCGCAGGTCAAAGGGTACTGCGAATAGTGAAGAAGATAGTCTCTTACAAGAATTATATTAGAGTGTTATATGTTTAGTTAACAATATACAAACTTTACATGTTTTGATATTAATGGTGAACTAACTATAAATGTTAGGTGGTTTATTATTTAAATTAAAGTTATTTTTATTTTATAGAGTAGCTTATGAACGTAAGAAATTATATAAGATTGAATGGTTGTGAGAATATCGTGAACAATGAATTATATGGATGATACCTGACGTGACCAATACTCTGGGGAGGGAAGTATTGCAATGTATTGTAAAGTTTTGTCTTCACCAACATCAACTGTCAACGGAAACCGGAAACTGCCATTGCTAGTGTAAAATTGGATACCGTCCCCCAAGGATCAGGAGCACTATAGACGACTCCAGAACAATATCGTTAGCTTTTCCGAAATAAAATAATGTCATCAGGGCTTACAATGGAACGAAATCACAAACAATGGAGTCGTTGACCTCTACCGTTACATTTAGTACTATAAATGTAGAGTATGACAACTTGCAATGAAAACATTAAAAGGATTACTTGTGTTACCATAGAAATTGACAATATAATCATATAAAATTGCAATAGGCTCACCAACTATTCCATGGTGGGACGTAAACGTAACTGGTGAAACGCGGGAGTGTACTGCACTACTCTGCTTAACTCTTCGGGGATTACAGGCATGATGTTACGATAATATAAAATGCTGTGAATTTTTTACCAATGTTTTAATACAAGCGTGAATGGGTTCTTGAAATGAAAATATTATTATTACTAACGTCTATATTGCGAACTAATAGACACAATATTTTGTATAACGTCTTAGAATGATCAATAAAACCAAAATTAAGTACATTTAATGTCAATGAAAGCGTTCTGTTTAAAATTACTATTCGAACGGTTTTCCATACAATACCCGTTGCATTCCTTTACCTCATCCGTTCCGTACGTCAAATTTTGTCTTAATCAAATCCGCGTCAATCTATATTATTTCGTCCGCATTTCTAAGATATTATAAACGAATAAGCCATTAGCTCTAACAATTCCGTAAATGTTAGTAACTAATCAAATCAGACGGTGCTATGGGGAAGTGAGCGAACACATTAATTACGATGTGACGGGCTGCAGATGTTCACACGTCAGTAGCCATTCTGTGTCAAGACCATCGTCAGCGAAACAAAAACACAAAAACTCTTAATTATTATCACGAATTGTGAGATATTGTTGTTGTATTTCAGTAAACACGATACTCTTGTGATAATACTGTAACAATTCTATTTTAGAGTATTCTATTGTAGAGTATGTAAAGAAGACAGTTCACAAGCTCTATAATTGTATGCGATTTATCTTAGTGAAACATACCCGTTGTACGAGAGAAGAAAATGTATTCACCAAACTCAGCATAAACAAGTTCGTTTATAAGCTAACTGTGGTTGAAATAAACAACATTGTTTAATCATTTATGTCTCAAATTTATGTATATCATGTATTTACAAATCATTTATGTATAAAATTTGTAAATTATCGTGGTTTTTTTTTATTTTAATAAGTATGATAAGACTAAATATTAAATAGTTCTACCGAGATATACCAAAATTAATGTACATTTACTAGTAGACTGGTTCATTCATTAGTTATAGGCCGCAGATGTGGCCTCATCCATAAACACCCTTATGGGTAAGTCATTGGCTATACAAGTAACCACCTGAGGGGTGCAAACGTCAAGATAGCTTCATTATGAACACAATGTAACACAGAAACAATTATTTGGTCGCGGTGTGAACGTTATTGTTAATTATTACCTAGACATATTATTATTATTATTGCACTATCACGACAGGTTCCTAACGGGGTAGGCAGAAAACATCGAAATATTATTATTTTCACCTAAAAAACATAAATTTACTAGATTTTTTTTCCGGATCGCATTATTATTACTTAAGATCGATTTATTATTACTTTACTATTACTATTCATAAGTAACTTTATTGTGTCTGTAATAAGTTATAATAAAAAATAATAGGAGTGATGTATCACGCATGTTATCCCCTAAGAGGTAGCAGAGGAGTGTAGTACACTCCCATAATAAGTCATTTTGACTGTGTTTACCACGTTTCACAGTCACGTGCTTAGAACTTACGCACAGATCTCATTAATATACCGTAAAAAATATGCACATGTCATGTACGTAAACGATCTTAAAGGCAGCTGTTACTTTTTATCTAACAAGAAAAGTTTTTGAACTGTTTTATGTTTGAGAAATAATATATATAATAATAAATAATATATATAATATTTTTGGAATCATATCACATTTATTATATTCTTATATGATAAACTAAACTTCCTTTAAGTATTATACCTAAAGATGATAAGAAAATTGCTTAGTTCAAAATGAATCAATAATGTCATACTTAAACTTACGATATATATATGTTTACAGAAGTGTTATTCATGTAATTAGGGTATGGCAGGCAGATGTTCTTGACATATCCCACCCTTATGGAATAGTCATTTCGTAGCTAATTCGCCATCCGGGAACAGAAATGTCACTATCTCAGAGATGGCTTGATACTATGACCAACTGCTACCAGACATTCAATTTAATACCTTCTTACACGCTATCACAATTTATCACTTCATTAGTTTTAAATGAGAATATTTTGTATTATTTGAAAATGACGGCTTTATAAATTAGTGCGAATTGATACGTTTTATAATTTTCAAAATTACGATATAATGTAATAGTGCAATTGCAAAAATTGTATAATTGCAAAAAATCAAATATATGTAGTACCATTTAGTAGGTAGGTACTGTATCTATAATCTCTAGTTATATTTAAAATGAAAATGAATTTTCTATTTGCAGCAAATATATATTTTATGAATAATATTCATCCATAATTAGCATGTAATCAAGACGAAATGGCGTCTACAGAGTTATAATATATTTTCTACGTTTACTTAGGTATCTGCGTTGTCTACTGAACTTAGTAACTGGTGAAACTGAGATATAAGCACCACAATTACAAGGAATATAGTTGCCGACATTTTCTCGTCTGGGGCCAACTATTGCTTAGTAGCAAACAAGATCGTACTGTGACCGCCTAGCACCCATTAGACCGCGTAAACGGAAAGCAAACCAGGAACATTTTATTTTAAAAATCTCTATCTTCGAACTTAAAATTGAGTCACTTTGCATGTCGTTTAACAATACGAGTACGTGCTTGGGGCAGAAAACGTAATACATGTGGCATTGTAGACGTTGTCGTTTGTGGAATTTCTTTTAAATACAAAGCGAACTGTGTTATTATTGTATCTAAAAGTTGACATGAGTTTCCCGGACTGTTAGTTATTATCAAATTTATGCTAAAAGTACATAATATGCATGTATCTGATATTAAAATTACAAGTAAACACACGTATAATCTGTCTTTAAGTACACTTTGGTGTAATAGGTGAGTGCTGTGAATGAAGTGATCCTCTTTACAAAATAATAATGGCATACAATAATACAATATTAGCGTACATTGAATAGAAAATGCAAGGAAATCGTAACATTGACCTTTAAAGAGGTCTACAGTAGCTTAAATTTTAATTCAACCGAAACCCAAATACAGATTTTCGATAGTTGGAAATCGCTAATGCTGGTGGATTCAGCTCCGAAAATTCCTCTTAAAAGAATAAGGAATGAGGCCCGGAGTCCCTTCGGACGGACAAATTGTTACAATTCACCCGCACAATAAAATCAAATGTTCGCTCGAGCTACCACGCAACAAAAGGCTAGATGAATATATTTCGAATTTTCCGGAAACAGTTTGCTTATCTATTTAGTGTTCTGAATAAGAGAAGCCGTGCCACGGCATACCATTAACGAGTGGCTCCTGAACACGATCTCTCTGGGTACAAATGAATGAACTAGTTCTCTTACACCGTACCCATCAAAACTGGCAGCGATAAAGCAGCCTTAACCACGTATTGGAAATTTTTAAACAACCTCATAAAACCCCACCGATAGCAGCTCAAGCCGTATCTGATCTATTCAATGGCTTGTACCTTTTATAAAAACAAAAAATACTTTCAAAAAACATTCGTTTTTCGTAGTTTTAACAATGACAGTGTATATTAAAAGTTTAAATAAGAATTATTCATTTACAGTGTTCCTTATCTAAGAGATCATTTTTGTAAATTAAAGATACTGTGCACAAAGATAAAAATTTCAAGCGCGATCCCGCCATAAAACTAGCTTATAAAATACTAAAAAAATAAATAGGTAGGTACGGTTACATGGAGTCATTCATCAATCCTTAGAACGAATTATTAATTAGTGAGCCAATAGAAAACTTTTCAAATGAATATATCACAATCTAAATTTCAGATTTTCCGATATCGTAGATATTATAAGTAAATCATACTTTAAGATTTAAATGAACACATGAAATATATTGCGAGCCATTAAAAGCACATACTGCCGAGACGTTAGGAAATTCATGGCGTACATTCGGCACTGATTCTGAACAAAAGCACCTCGACTAAATCGTGCCAAAAGAACTTACCCTCTGGCCTTCGGCAAGATAAATCGACCAAATATGTTAGAATAATTACAGTGAAGTGTACTAATGAATGTTCGTATAGAGATATTAATTTTATTCTAACCTCCGACGTACACGCGTCTAATGATCTAACAAATAACTAAGCAGAGATGTAGATACATTTACAAATATTGTTGGTATTTCTCTGATTGGTAATTGAATGGGTTTCAATTATAATGATAAAAAAAATGTTTTTATTACGTCTGGTTTTATACCTGATATTTGTTATGAATAGCTTTATTTCCAGCTTGATTATTAAAAAAAATACGGTCTGCAATATATATGTATACGAGTATATGTGATTATAAAAAAATAAGGTCTATAAATATATGTATATATGTATGGTTCCATTTTAACAATTTAAATATGTTGTAGAAACTTTTATAGAAACTCACAAATATAGTACGAATTTGTTAATAAGATATATTTATTTCAACGCCTGCAAATGTCTATAACGCAATCATTTACAATTAAGCATATTACGGTATCAAAAAATACATACATTTAACTGAGTTTACAGTGGAATCTCAATAAGAATTTATGGATAAAAATTGCTTGTTATCTGTACTACAACATACGTCAATGAACTTCTCGTTTTTTAAAGGTCACTTATTACAATTTTCTTATCAATTGACATCAAACATAAATTTAAAAATCTGCGAAGTATTACTGTATTAGGTACTGATATTTGTACAAGATACAGGTAATACCTACTATATAAATATTTATATCAGTTAATGAAACAACCACAGATTTAATATTCTATAGAAATTAAAAATGTGTAAAAGTTTAATGCTCTTAATGCTGTAACTGTGACAATTCGTCGTAATTGAAAATCTCAAACGTACAATAAATGTTCTCTCAAATTAAATTATACGCATTAGCCTGTGTCAATCAAAAGTACCGCGACAGTTGTCAAAAGTTTGTAACACCTTGAGATAATTACAAAGGGTTTAAAGGAAATACTGTACCTATATATGAAAATAATCTCGCCTGTATTCCATGGGATGTACCTACCTACTTATAACATAAAAGATGAAACGTGGGAGTACGACACTGGAGCAATGTCGTAATGCCTACCCTTTCAAAGAAATACAGACGTGATGTTACATTATGAACCCATATGTTATTGTAATGTGTCCGTTTAAATCAGTCATAGACCATTAATTCCTCTTGGTTTTGAAATTTCCGAAAGCCTTTGAATTACAGCATACCTGTATGTTTGATTTCAAAATCATGTTCAGAACAATAAATATATGTATCAACATGTATTTACCAGCACATTATTGTAATAGTATAATAAATTGCTTTCCATTGACTACACTGCATGTTGTATACCTGATGATACGAAAATTTAAATAAGCCACAAGGCCGTACATCTCTCATTCTGAGAGGACACCCTGTCTATCAACGGATGATAAACTGATTCATTATGGATGGTGATGATTCATTTCATAATCTAATTTAGTTTTTTTTTTAATATTTATAAGTTTTTATCCTCGGGTGAGTATTTGTTATAAGTTTCCGAATTCTAATCGATACCTGTTGTATTTTATACATACAAATAAATGACACTTAAATACTTACTAAAATATTAATATGATTTAAGCAATAGTTAATCCATAGATAATTTGTTCAATACAAATATTTTTTAGCAAAGATAATCCTTTGCATACCTCTTCGGGGATTACAGGCTTGATTTTACGTTTTAGTTTTTCTCTATGTTGAATTTCGTTACACTTATAAATACAAATTTTGTTATAAAACCGAGTTATTGTTTTAATTTCCACCTGGTTTATATATTTTCAGGAGAATAATTAAAATAAAAAGGAATTACTTGTACGTAACACGTTAGACCCGGCTAAGTACGGCCGGGATACATCCTTTGCTTCACCGAATGGGAAACGGACGTACACCTAAATATAGAATAATGTTGTAGTTAGTGAATATAATAAGAGAATAAAGAAGCGAATCCTCCTATAAAAGAACGGATAAATGGACAAGCGTGGCCCCTAACCCACGCATTATCACGCATATCGCCAATCATTAACGTTGTTCGTGTTATGTTTTTCGTGTACATCATTACAGCAATGTTCTTTTAAATTGAACCCATTCGAAACGTTTACATCGTTATAGCACATTGTTTTGGTTTGTGCGCCACAAGGAATGTTGCTGTTTCAATTTTTATGCACGCCGAACTGTACACCATCGTTATGAGCGAGTCTCAGCCCACTGCTGCTGTCACGTCCTGTTCTTGGTTTGGCGCAGCCGGCACCAGCTTGCAGCCTTTCACAGATCAATATGCCATCAAACTGGCCGGTGTCTTACACCATGTTTGGTGCGATGCGGCCTCCACTCCAGAACTGGTTAATGGTTCTTAAGCGAAAACAAAACATACTGTTAAGAACGTAAAGGGTTCAAAGCCCCATCTCAGAAGCCCGAGCTAACCTCAAGTGACCGTACATCACCCCGACGACAACGCCAATAGACGAAGTTCAGGCAAGCGATTGATTGCGCTGTGCAGCCAATTGTCCCGGCCGCTAACGGGCAACAGTATAGACAGTGATGGTAACCGCAAAGGGCGTTCATCACCTTGGAGCTGTTGTCGTCAGGAGAACTGCTCGGGTAAGGAGGAAGTGCTGGACGGCCACAATCCTCACAGCGCCACTTGTGTCGCAGCGTGGGACGAGTTAATATATCCATCCATAGGCGATGATCTCTATGATCACCAACACGGCAGCCAGCGTGAAAATTATGGGCAAATAAACGCTTATGAAAATACACAAGAAGGATCATTTGGATGCCCAGTAGTAGAAGGAATGGCTGATGATCTGAAAGATTCGTTCTCGTCACACAGATTTGGGTCCTTGGTGAAAATGGAGCCATCAAGTTTGACTGGGTAGCGCCGCTGTCCTAATAGCAGAGACGATTTGAGAATCGAATGTTGGCCTCCGTAGTTGCAAAATAGAGAGTTTTAATGCAATATTTGTAGTCCTCGAGCTAATATTCGACCACCTCATCTTGGCTAACGCAAGCCAAGTGAAGTACATGATTTTACATTAATAAGATCATGATTGTTAGAAGAGGTGTACCGCGCAATATAAAATATTTCCATGAATCACAGGATGTGAGAAACTGATAGACATGAGTGTTATATTGTTATCGAGTTTTCGCAACAAGTGAGAACGAAAACAATTTTTAAATAACACATTATCATATTGCGCATTTATGAAACATTGCAAAAATTAAACGTATTAATACAACGCACATACTTTTCACTTACAGAAATTCCTGTAATTTAATTGCTCGGAACATAGATGTTTTGGTAGTCGTTATGCGAAAAGCATGCAAGCTATGTTTGACATGTTACAGTTTTTAATATTAACAATAGTAATATATTTTGTTTACATACATACACGTGTGCACGCAAATATCTTTTATTTAATGTAATATTAAAGTTTTTTCTCAATATTTTTTTAGTAAACGTCATCTAGTTATTCAATTAAGAGATCACAAAATAAATTATAG
>DWDU01005295.1:0-10101 GCA_018245575.1 Jemadia suekentonmiller
GGTAGCTTCATTTTGACGTACAAAAAGTGTTCCAATGAACCTATTTTGAATAAATGATATTTGAATTTGAATTTATATATATTGGTATATATGTATGTATGTTATTATATTTATACGTGTATTCCTATTTGTTTGTAAGTAATGATATTGTAAGTTCAATCAGTATAAAATAAGTTGGAGTACACAATCTTGCACGTACATTGTAAGATTTGTAAGATATATATACAAGATACTACTATTTTATTCTAACAAGTAATTAATTTATAACGCATGTATATTCCTATCTTAATATTAAACACACGACAATTGTTTTTCTGCCCAGTGTTATTTTTCAACAATAGTCCTGTCTAAACTTCAATACAAATAAACATTAATTTAGAATTGTAATATTGAAGCTGCATAGAAAATATTAATAAAAATTCACAATAAATTTCGAATGTTGAAATATTCAATAAAAAATTTAAAATTTATAGGACTTTTCATATCAATTATATATGCAAAAAGAGAATATTGACTAACAAATACAAAACAGAATTACAAGATACACTATAGAAAATGTTCTGGGGCCTCGGGTTTGAACTTGGTGCAGCGGCGTGTCGTGCAATCCGGTGTTTACTTCCCAACACCAACCGGACTTCTGTTTATCGTGTCGTAATTAGTATTTAGTTCTCTCTGCCGCAGTCCTTGAGTAATCAACTGAGGTAACAGCTGATCGAACGGTAGGTACTTGCAGCTACAACTTTTGTTGCGTACCTTCTATTACTAATCCAATCACTGTGTATTTTAATCACTTATTTATACACTTATCATGAGTTTTTATTTCCTTTTTTAAAAATTGGGTGCTTGTTGTTATTTTAATAATCGTTTATGTTGGTTTGTATCACTGAAGCGATGATTTAAGTGGTCACTCACTTTTTAATACTGTGGTTTTACTGTTCTTTACTATGGATTTACGTGTTTTACTCACTTCTACTGTTAGATAACAACACTTTAGGTATTTTAGGTAACTATACCATCAATGCGTAAATTGTGTTATTTATATCAACTTCTATTTTCAAATCACAAATTACTCGAGAGCTAGTCGTACGGCACGCACGACACTCAATTGTAGTTGTGTATGAGCGAACAGAATAAATCATAGAACTTTTGACACCTCGTATTTTCCGTTAAAAGTTGGTAATTGTATCGCAGGTAATTTAATATCACTATGAATTGACTTCTAAATATTCAAAATTGTGGTCGAAGAGTCAAGGTCAGATGATTGATGACTCGAGGACCTCAAAAATGGCTGAAGACTTTCCTTTAAGCTCGACTTGTATTGTATGTATAACTCATCAAACTTATCGTAAACATCCTTTGTAATATAACTAACCTTCCTTTCTTCATCGGAAACTCCCACAATAATAGTTTTGTGTCCTTCTTTAAATTCCTTCCAAAGTTCTTCTAGTAATTCTAACCTCGTTTCTAAGTAAGTACATTTAATTCTATCCTTCGGTGTTTTTTTGTAATTTTTGTCAGCCTTTTCCAACTTTTGTAGGTAAGAATTCTTCTTGATAAGCCAAAAGATCTTCCATCGTATTAGCTCACAAATTTACGAAAGTTTTGATTTAACACGTGCTTTTTTATTACGTGGGCCGGTAGGTACTCAGTAGGTATATTTGTATTTGTTCACTAACTATAGCATGTGAAACTTGTAAAGTTTGCTTCAGTTTATAATTATTTACGTATTAAAACTCACTCACTGCATTGACTAAAGCAATGCTCAAAAGTTATTAACGGATAACCACACAGTAGTTACAAAAAATCTGCTCGTACTTCCTTATCACAAGATCCTTTTGTTCTCGTGTCGTCGACCGGCTATGGCTATGAGTCGAAATCCGCCTCGAAGAACCATATTATTATGTCCGATGCAATAAGGTGGTTTTCGGTTTGTATCTACTGGAGTGGTTTTTGCAAATAAAATGCACGTTGTCTTGATGCCGTTTATTCTCTCACTAAGCGAGTGGACTGTAAAACTATAGACTATAGACATGAGTATATACATAAGTACTCGTAAATGCATGCGTAACCATACAATTTATAAACCTTGCGTATGTATTTGGACAGGAATTAAAGAATAATTTTATGTTATTATACCGTTGACTCAGGATATCCCAGGCTACTTTAATAAATTTCCGCGGTTACCTATAAATATTATAAAAAATTTCAGACACTTTCCGAAGTTAACTTTAAAAGTCTGTATTTTTTGTGAGTTATGCAAAGACCTGTGTTTATGGATTGCCTCTGTAAAGAGATTTTCAAAGGAAAGTCTACTACGACAAGTTTATTGAATATTGGGACAGCCACACGTGGTGTGGCCCGTTTTCGATGACACTCTGACCACATCTTAGTATTCGTGACCTTTTACAGTTTCTAAAATTTCTTTCATAACTGTTAAACTTATTTTCGTGTTCAAAATCTTCGTCAGTTGACTGCCAATGAAGGCTGTCAAACATCGACCATATATTGTGCAAGGATTTGGACGCATCATCAAATTTTCTCTGCTTAGACAACACGTCTATATCTATATTGTCCAATGTTCTTTCAATGGCTTTAAAGTTTATAAACTGTTTACGTACCGTGTCATCTAGTTCACTTAAGGACCCATAGAAAATAATTTGCGTTCTTATGCTCGTTCCTATATTTCTTAAATTGCGCTCCAAGCTCTCAATGGCTTCCAAAATTTCAGCATGTGAAGCACATAAACTATTCATATTTATATATTACAGAAAAATGGAAACATTGTACTTTTTAGATGCCGGCGGTCCTAATTACCGTTAGCGCTGTGCTCGTACTGACCGCAGGGCTGCTACCGATGTTGTACTGCTGTAGATTGTTATGGAGAGCTACAGGAGCACTGCGGCTAATGCCTGTGATTACTAACCTTCGCACCACGCACTGACTCCTCCTACCGTGGCTCGCGCGCCGCACATGTGATCCGTCGCACAGGATCCCGAAGGGCAAGAATTTTTCGAAGAAGTTAAATTCATGTACAACCCACACTGTACACTAAGAGTTTGGATGAAAACCAATGTTTTATTTTAATGTGTTAAGCCACAGTATATAACACGATGAACTCATTATACACAAAATTATCCTTTTCTCTTCTCCTTGCAAACAGATAGACAGACAGACAAAACTTGTATAAAAACGTTATTTCAGTATATGTACAGTGCTCTGTACCTACCCCGTAGAGGACGCAGCTTAATGATATAGGTACGTTTATATTTTATCATATACAAGCGTTGATAATATAAAGAGGCTGACTTATTAATTGATACGTTGAGAAGGAGGCTATGAATACAGTCGTCGCAAAGGCGCCAGCTCCAGGCGTCGCCTCACAATTCAGCCTCAAGCCGTCGTCACGCCGTCACTGAATACACTGAACACTCACTCATTTAGCTATTTTAAGACTTTTTAACTGATACAGTTAATAAATAGTTTGCCGAAGTTTGTCCTAAGTATACTAGGGCAATAAGAAGGTAGGCAAATGTCCTACATTCTTATTGTCCTAGTAGCTTCTTCTGGATTCATCATTCCCTTCACTTGCGCACGCCCGTCGACGCGTCTGAGAATGTTCTAATGTTCCCATGTCTTAATGCAAATTTTATGACCTCAAACCTTGTAAAACTAACTAAAGCTTGGGAAGACGAAAATTTAAAACTTAGTTCCATATTCCAACTTGCCGTTATCATTCAAATGATATGTGTCACTTCACTCATGTTCATTCAACTGACTGTGATATGGTAACCGGGTGCTTTATAATCTACAAATATAAAATTCTTAATACACACAGATAATGTAGCAAACAGCCAGTCATGATCGTCATGGAAATATTTGTCCAGACTGACCCAATCAAACCCACCGGCAGCTCAGCAGTTAGAATCGCTAGCCGCTGAACCTCAAAGCCGGTATAATTATCTTATTATGATGATTACAGTAATGTATCCATCGTGGTGTTAAGAACCTCGCTAACTTTATTTTGTAGATTGTTTGAAGGAAAGTGATTTTCCATTAATCGATAAATAATAGATGGCACCACTACTTAATAACTACCATACTACTACACCTTATGGAACCTTAAAATGTAACCACGTCACCACTCGAATTTGGACTCCTGAAGATTATATTATGATTTATGATGAGTTATGAAAGTACATATTACATAAGATAAGAGAAGATATAAGAGACAACCACTTGAGCAAGATCGTGTGCAGGGCTGCTCAGCTAGGCAGATTACGGAATACCACATAGTCAGGGCAACGCTTCAAAAAGTCAGAAAACGATTCTAGAAATCCTAATATTTTTTTACAATCGCAGCGAACTCCCAATGAAATATAAATAAAGCAATCAATTTGTAATTAAAGTTTGAACTGGAATACAGTGAAATGGTTGAATGAAAAGTTTAATTAAGAACACTATATGAACACATGGTTTTGAGCTTAGTTGTATTGGCTGCATTGCAATGCGAAAGGATTTGGTTGATCACAATGCCCTGTCACCAGACCCCAGACAGTGGTTTTTTTTAAGAAATGATAATTAAAGAATATCAATGGTTTTAATATCAAAAGTAGTTTTTTTTTGTTATACACTGTTAAGTATGCGGACAGGGATGGCAAGTGATAGGCAAGCGGGTTAGCGGCGCTCTGATTTATTGCATAGACAATACAAGGCGGTGGGCGCAGCCACGCACACATACGCATAAATAACTTACATACGTAACACTTCTCCCCCTAGTATACAACTTAGTATACTAAAATAATCCTTGCTAAGTAACTACATATTGAATTTATACAATTTATACAATCCAGTATTTTATAAACATATTTTGGGACGTTATGTAATAATCTCTTCGGTGGGATGGTTGGACTGTCACACTGGGTGTCCTGTTAGTCATCGCTACTTAGATTGTGTCCCGGCCGACGCGACGTGTCCGGCGCCTGTCATCTGTTGATAGTCGTCGTATTCACTTTCCTCTGAACTTGTGGACATATTCGGTACGTATATCTCCTCTCTCCTTCCTCGACACGACCTCTGTGGGAATGGGTCATCAGAAGTGAAATCAATAGGAGAAGATGTCCTGGAGACTGAAGGTGAGTTGGATGATGGCAGTGATGACTCATGATGCTGATGCAGCGGAGGCGGCGGCGATAACGTCGACGACGAAGGCGACGGGGACGATGGCGGCGCTCGGCTCGGTGAAGGTGGACATAACACAGGTAAGTCTGTAGTATTTATCTCATTATCCCATTGATTGTTACTTGTCCCTTTATACAACATTAATTGATTTACGTGCCTTTTACAATATTCGGAGCTACTCAGGTCTTTAACTAAATATAAAACTTTACCAATTTTTTTGACAATTACTCCTTTCCTCCATTTGTAATTTACTTTGTTAATAAATTTTTTATACAAAACATTGTCATGATTTTTGAATGTTCTGACAGCCCTTTCATGATTATTATTTTTATTTAGCATACACTGTCGATTATATATAACATTAGACAAGGACGGTGAGGAGGGAGAAGATTTTTCAGGATTAATAAGATCTAATCTTGAACGTAATTTCCGACCAAAAACCATTTCAGCCGGCGATAGCCCAGTACCGGCATGGACAGAGTTACGATAATCCATTAGATATTTAAGTAATTTTATCGCCGACTCTTTCACACTACCATTACTTGATAGCAAGCAAGATTTTATTCCCCTTTTTACTACCTTGACAAAACTCTCGGCTTGTCCATTGCTGGACGGATGGTAGACCGGCGACGTCAGGTGTGTACACCCGTTAGACGCACAAAACAATTCAAACTCTTGTGAACAGAAAGCTGTGCCATTATCACTCACTATAGTTTTCGGAATACCAAACCTTGACATAAACTCGCATAATTTCCCGATTATTGAAACTGATGAGGTACTGTTTGCCATATTATAAACCTCTACCCATTTAGTATGTGCATCCACTATGACTAAATAAACGCAACCTCTATACGGACCCAATAAATCTTTATGTATTCTGTAGAAAGGATACCGTGGGAACTCCCAACGTGATAATGGTGCTCGCGGTGGAGAAGGGCGCAACTGGATACAGATGTCACATGCACCAATCATGTTTTCCAGCGCTCGGTCAATGCCAGGAAACCAAAACCGTGAACGAGCTTCAGCCTTACTTTTAACAATCCCTAAATGCGAAGAATGCAGTTCTTTCAAAATAGATTCACGTAGGTTTTCAGGGATTACCACCTTGTGCCCTCTCATAACACACCCATTTTCATAAGCGAGTTGAGTTTTACATAAGTGATAAGGTTTTATGCAACTGTCGTTAATTTTAGGTGGCCATCCATTTAAAATAAATTTTATAACTTGTTTAAGTACGGCATCGTTTGCGGTCTCTTCGCGTAACGTCTCTAACGTTATCGGCATACTGCCGTCTACCACGAAACAAACATACGTAGCGCGGTCGTACTGTACCTCGCATAGACAGTCCGCGGTGCACTGATCACAGTCGCGCGCCCCGCCCGCGCCCCCGGCCCGCTGCCCGACCGCGGCCGGCGGCGCGGACGCCGGTGCCTGCGCTGGCGTTCGCTTAACTTCGGCAGCCATGCTCGCCCGAGATAAATAATCGGCACTGTTATCCGCACTACGTATGTACTCTATACTATAGTTATAACTACTAAGGAATAAGGCGTAGCGTTGCAACCTGTTAGCCGACATCTCGGGTATCCCTTTATATGGTCCGAAAATAGATAACAACGGTTTGTGATCCGTTCGCAAGATAAAAGGGTCAGCCCTGCCGTACAAGTATTGATGGAAGCGCCGTACGCCGTATATAATGGCTGTTGCCTCCTTTTGAATTTGCGAGTATCGCTTCTCTGCTGAATTTAACGTCCGAGACGCATACGAAATAGGTCTTTCAGCACCATCTAATCCTATTTGTGATAGGATTGCGCCCAACCCACTAGGAGAGGCGTCTACAGTCAATATTAATTTCGCGTGTGGGTCAAAGTGCGCAAGAACCTTTTCCGATGTCATTAGTTTTTTTATCATTTTAAAAGCGTTATCATGTGCCTCTGTCCAATTCCAAATACACCCCTTTTTCAACAAATCGTATAGCGGGCTTAAAATACTAGATGCGTTGGGAATAAAATTCCTATAATAATTAATCAACCCTAAGAAAGACTGTAGCTGATTGACGGTTGTGGGAACCGGAGCTTTAACCATTGCCTTAATTTTTTCAGGCGCCTTTTTTAATCCGTCTTTAGTAATAATGTATCCGAGATAAGAAATTTCATTTTTAAAAAAACTACATTTGTCTCTTTGCAATGTTAACCCTGCCCCCTGCAAACGAGACAGTACAGCATGGAGTCTTTCTACATGTTCAGCCCTGTTCTTACCGGTCACTAAAATATCGTCCAGCAGACACAGGACGCCTTCTAACCCTGACAGGACCTCCTCCATTGCACGCTGAAATATAGCCGGCGCGCTAGCTAGTCCGAATACTAGACGATTAAACCTATACAAGCCCCGGGTAGTATTAATACAAGTTAAGTTTTTCGAATCATTATCTAAAAGAAATTGGTTGTAAGCCATAGATAAATCTAGTTTACTAAATTCTTGACCTCCATGTAATTTTGAAAACAATTCGTTTATTGTCGGGAGGGGGTATTGTTCTACAAGTAACTGTTTGTTTATGGTAACTGAATAGTCGGCACACAACCGCACAGATCCGTCTCTTTTTAACACCGGGACTATTGGAGACGCGTACGCAGAATACTCAACAGGTTCGAGAATATCCAATTTGACCAATCTATCAATTTCATTCTCCACCTTACCGCGTAATGCGAATGCTACCGGCCGTGCCTTAAAAAAAATCGGTTTGGCATTATCCTTCAATAATAATTTTATTTTATATTTATTAAATGTTCCCAACTTATCTGAAAACAAATCTGAATACTGCAACTGCAAATCTTTTACGCACTGTTCCGCTCCAATACAATAATTAATAGGCACTAATTGTAAATTAAATTTGGAAATAAAATCTCTGCCTAGGAGCGGGGGACCGCCTTCGCGAACTACATAAAAATTAATTATGTGCGTTTGCCCCGCGTAACACACAGGTAATCGAATAATGCCTACACATACAATATTTCTACCGTTATAAGTCATCAGCTGTTTACGAGTAACTGACAATGGCACATCTTTAAAATGGGTTTGATAATAATTCTCTGAAATGACCGTGACCCCGGATCCACTATCGATTTCAAATCTGAACGGAATGTTGTTTATCGTAACGCTCTCCACCATGGGTTCTCCCTTTACTGAACGGATGTAACAAATCTTACCGTCATCTTCGCTCTCGTCACCATCCACCTCTACGTAGTTCACTTTTGTGCACATCTTTTGTAAGTGGCCTTTTGTGTGACACTTTTTACACATATAATTTTTATATTTACAAGCTGACGATTTGTGATTTTTGAACCCGCACACACTACACTTCACTTTTTCTACACGTCTTTTATCCTCCGAGATCTTGTACAGCTGTTCAAGGGGCGCAGGCCCGACGTGGGACGCGCTGGCCGTTGCAGCCGCGGCGCGCGCGCTGCTCAAGTTTTCTGCTATTTCCACGACCTTTGCTAGTGTAAGGTCGTTTAAGTCCTGTACGTACAGCTTCTCCTTCTCCACTCCTGGTCGCATGCCCATGATGAACTTATCACGC
The DNA here is from genome assembly GCA_018245575.1 of Jemadia suekentonmiller. Lineage (NCBI taxonomy): Eukaryota > Metazoa > Arthropoda > Insecta > Lepidoptera > Hesperiidae > Jemadia > Jemadia suekentonmiller. The sequence goes on from DWDU01005295.1 coordinate 8,756, forward strand.
AGCGCCTCTTCAACGTTCAGGAAGCCACACTGTGCCGTCAGCCCTCGTAGCCTGGCTGCCCACTGCGAGTGCGACTCGCCAGATTGTTGTGACGCTGAGTAAAAATTATGTCGGTCTCCAAATCCGACTCGCTTCGGAGTGAAATGGCCGTCTAACAGCTTCAGGAAGTCTTCATAGGGCACATCTTCGACATCTTTAGGCAACGCTAAATCCGTTGCGAGGCCGTACGTACCCTCGCTGAGTGCGCTGAGAAGGATGGCTTTCCTCTTCTTACCCGTGGGATCTGTCCGCTCGCTGATGTCATTCGCAATGAAATACTGAATTATACGACTTTTGTATACTTTCCACGACTGCACATTGTGGTCGAAACTATTTAAAATTCCAAATTGCACACCAGACATTTTTACAATTATTTTTATTTTTTTTTTGAACACGCGGGTCGTTCGTCGCCACTGTTAAGTATGCGGACAGGGACGGCAAGTGATAGGCAAGCGGGTTAGCGACGCACTGATTTATTGCATAGACAATACAAGGGCGGTGGGCGCAGCCACGCACACATACGCATAAATAACTTACATACGTAACATACACAATAATTGATTAAATAAACATCTTCACCAGCCCATCAGGCATCACCAGCAGATCCGTTACTGTTTCCTCAAGTACATTTGGGCATATTAACTCTACTGTCAAGAACTGATGATCATGTTTTCATAGAAATGTAACAATCAAATACTTACACCATAGTTATACAGTAAATTTCACGAAATTATTTCACTGCAAACATGACTTTAAAACAAACGTCGCCTCGCATAAAGGTAACAGGATTAAACCGCAGCGACTCATTGTTGCCGGAAAATTGTATTTCCTTTGAGCAAGACAGTATTTTAAGTTCTCTACATTATTATCTGAATAAGTTCATTAGGATATTTTCTGCTTTATTCATAAGCGCAAAGTAATAGTGGTGTAGCGGAGCTACTTTTGTAATTTTTAAATATAGTTACAATAATAATTGTCAACATACGGTCGGACGGAGCAATTATGTTTTGTTATTAGAGAGTCCGACCGGCTTATCGCACGGTGAACGGCGGCGATCTGCGCGCACGCAGTCACTCGGGAGCAAGCAGGCAGTCCTCCTCTCAGTGCGCCGTGCTTGTTTACCGCTTTGCTCTAACCGCCATTTTGAACTCCTAGTGTCGTGTTTCTCCTTCTTTCTTGCTAACTGTGAACTTTGGTTGTGTGTTTTCTTCTCTGAACGCAATAAATTACTGTGTGTGTGTTACGTATGTAAGTTATTTATGCGTATGTGTGCGTGGCTGCGCCCACCGCCCTTGTATTGTCTATGC
>DWDU01005296.1:0-10100 GCA_018245575.1 Jemadia suekentonmiller
AACTTCTTCTGCGACCTCGATCTAGCTTATTTGTAATCTGCATCAGAAACCGGTATTTTCTTAAAATAATTCTAAGCCTTCGACAATGTACGTAAGCGTGGACGTCGTAAATTTCAACATTTAGCTTTAAAAGCTGTTTAAGGAAATACTAATTTATTAATATATTACTCCTGTATTTTCTAGAAAATAAACTACATTACATTGATTTAAAAAGTTTTCAGTGGACACATGGTTACACATAGCATGAACAATTCAGTCTTTGTCTAAAAAAATATCTTCAATTCCTATTCTTTTCACGCCCATTACATTACACCAAATTGACGCTGACTCATTCCTGCGCAAGCGCATCCCAATTGTCATGGCGAGCGTGAGCGTTAGTGCATTTTTAAACGCCCAGCTACGCCACTTAAGGTCTTGTCACCTAGCATGTGGGCAACTACAAGCGATAAACTACAACCTCTTAACTGAGCCGTTGGTACAATGTTTAATGAACGTGACTAATGCGCTGGGGGTCGTGGGTTCGATTCCCGCCCAGAATAAATAAATAAATATACTGCCTCATTGGTCGTGTTGGTTGCAAGTGTGACTGCCGAACGGGAGCTCCTGGGTTAAATTCCCGGGTCGGGCACTACAAAAATTTTCTAATTTATAACCTTATTAATGTAACAATATTGAAGAAATGTAAAATCTTACATAAACTTTATCTGTTAAGGTAATAACTGCACGTATAGTCTTAGAAAAGGAGCATATAATTCTTTGTGGTTCGTCGACGACATTCGCATCCAAGCAACTCGGTCTCGGTACGACAAGTTCCGTTGGCCGCCACTCACTGACCCAGTAGGTACGTACGGTAGATATGCATATGTTTTTAACAAAACGAATACATTACAAGATTACAAGACGCCAGTTACAACGAGTAGTAGGTACGCAACCGTATAGTTAATTTCGTACGATTAATATTTATTAGAAAAAAAAATATTGTTCACGAGTTTTTATATTTCCAGCCGCTATAACAATACGGTAGTATTGGGTTTTTAGGTCGTATCGCATGAACATTCGCATTCCATTGCAGACCGTAAACGTAGCTGATGAATCGTGGGAGTATAGCCCCTCTACCTGCCTTCTCGGGGACAACAGGCGTCATGTGGTAGTGTCATAGGCATCTTGTCCTAGTGTTTCGGCCGACAAAAAGCGACCACAAGAGAACCCTGATAATAACAGTGTACCTTGAAGTGATAGTACGTCAGGTCCGTAAGGATTTATCCTTCATCTATAGATGCTGGGCTCTAGATACTATCTGCCTACCCCGAAAGGGACCTAACGTGAATATAACAATAATAAGTAATTGCGCTGGAACGAACGAAAACAAGTAAAGTTTCGGACCAGAGAACCAAACCGCCACATTTCACTCGTTTTATTGACTCAACTTGCCGCGATCCCCCATCGGCCTAGCTCCCCGGCTGAATTTTAATTCGGCTGAAACTTTTCACATAATTTCGCGTGTTTACTTCCAAAGCGCCGCCGCGGCGCCACCGACATCCAATTCTGTGTTCCCAATACTGGAGTAAGTTAACCAGCGCAGAGTTCGTTGATAATATCACGGTTGATCATAATTGGGTATGTCAGAACAATTCACCATCACCGCCGTCTCAGTCCACTGCTGGACTTAAAGCTCTTTGAAGACGTTTATCCTTACTCCCCACGCTAAGCTCGCGATAATGCGATTTCATAGCGCAGCTTCTCACACCGCCTACGCTGAAGCCCATCAGCGGCAAAGGCAAAAGCTGTGCCTAGGTAGGCTTCGCTGTATCTCGAAATACAACTAAGTATGCAAATGTTGACAAACACAGATGTTGAAGGAAACCAACACTCACCGAAGCAGCTTGTGTGTCAAGATAATGATACATGTAGGGAAATGTAGAATATCAGGGACATAATGATAGAAGATACATATTTACCACCCTTTGCTTTCTGCCTACCCTGTTAGAGAACTAGCGGGACCGACAAAACCACAAAATTAAAAAGTACAATAAAGACGTCGGTATAAAACGCTATATAACAAAAACGAAAACCTTCGGACACTCGTGGGAACAGCAACGCGCTGAATGCGATTCGAAACGCATACATAGAGCTGCGCGCGACGCACGACGCATTACCGCGTACCACATACAGCCGCGCGTGCACTATGGACGCCTTTCACTCCGCTGCAACTTGAAAGCTGGCTTACATAACCCACAGCGGCGCGACCCAGTATACGCCGCGTGCGACGACGGCTGCACGTAAACATTGGATGTAAACATAATGACGCTTCAACGCAAAACTTAACAATTGCCGCGCTATACATCGCAGTGCGACGAAGAAAATGTATCAAAATATGGACAAGACATCACTGCATCGTGATAGCCCAATTACGAGTCGTATATAGCAAACTAACAAAGCGTACAAACTAAGCGACCCGATACATCGATAATGTAGTCAATTTCCAATCATGTTCGAAGGTACTCCCGATAAGGGTATTATACTCGTATACGAGTATGCCAATACGCTGAGCCACTTCTAATCGTCATGACCACGATCCAAACAACTAGGTCATACTGGCTTATCGCGAGAAGCATTCAATGCAAACATTCCTCGACGATTCTCTTTATTCGACAAAAAAACTACTAAAACATCTGTGATCAGTGATTGTCTCATATCTTACATGTCTCTGTCAATAGTACATCTCATCCTTCGATCGCGAACACGACAACGCGTTAAAGTAAAAACGTTGTTAGTAAATTAAGTACGAATAATAAATGTGTACCAAATTCGTAATACGATATAAACAGTTCCTATTTCAACCCTACTACATCGTGGACGTATACAGCTACATGAATTCACATACGCAATATGTCTCAGTGACAAACAAAATGTTCGTAAAGGTGCACAGTATTAAGCTTTTTGCTAAGGGCTCGTATGAACAAAGAAGCTATTAGCGTCTGTCTCTTTCTAACCTATGATGTCCGAAGTCCGAACACATTGCGACCGTTCAGTCGTGCGTCTCAATTAGTGGTCAAATGTAAAAGTGTACGCTATTTGTCGATTATCCATTTGATTACTCAACTTAGTCGTATTATTTCGTATACTTTTACTTGTTCTGCCTAAAACTTTATTGTATTGACATAGAGCAATACTATATTTTAAATGTATGGATGTGGAAGGAATACGTTACATCTGTAGAGATATTTTGCAGTCCGGCTCTCTGCTTATCTCCAAGTAACCTGGGGTGATGTTATAATATAATAATAATATGTAAAAATGTGTATTAATTTCTTCTAAATATTTCGCGAATATATATGTCGAATTACATATTTACCGGTCTTCCTCCGATCCGCGGAAGGTCGTAAAGGACTTCGTGCAGATCCGAAACTAGTCGAAATATCCGGAAAAACATATGTGAACTATACCGGTACATAATTTAAGCACAATTAGATGTTATTATTATAATTTCACAAGTGTTCAGTGTATCTAAATCAATATCAATATTAATATTTTCGTGAGCACATTAAAGCGGCTTTTCGAATCAATGTTAATATCGCAAATTAATAAATAGAGTTTTTTCTATTTTCTTCCTATACACATGAATACCGCTGTACCCGTTTTAATGGAATGTTATATGTTGGGAGTTTGAACAATAAAAGAAGATCGGTTTTATTATCCAAAGAGTTTCGTTCCGTGTTAGTACTTAAACCTTTTATATAATACTTTTTAGTCGCAAACTAGGTTTATTTATTAAAGTTCATTGAAAAATATATACAAGGGGCGTGAAAATAAAAAAAAATTGAACTACAAAAAAAAATATTACTTAATTACTCACACCGAAAGAAATGCGCGAATGACCAACAAATTTAACAAACAATTTAAAGTCGTGTAAATTGCTGGGCTTGTGTTTCATAGATTATAAAATAATCTTGCGTAGCGCGGACGGATGGCAAGTGATCCATCATATCGGACAAATACAGTGGCTATTTCGACGGGCGGCAAAAGAAAAAATGCAAATACGAATAACAAATGCCAGTGTTAAAAGTTGCCTGGTTGAAATATGGCCTCCTACATAGACGATAACTTTATACATCTGAATAGTGAAGCAATCCTTTTCAATTAGCCCTTATGACTGATATACAAACGTAGTCATATGTTATATTAGAATTTTAATATGTGTATGTATATATATGTGCATAGCACTATGGGCTTAATGTTCTAGTACATACATACATATCTTCACTCCAGGTCCCTTACGGGGTAGGCAGAGAACACCGAGTGCCAAATATAATGTTCTAGTATTTCAAATAAATGTATAGCAATGATTTGCCTAAAAACTAATTCAATTTTAACAATAACATAAAAAAATACTAAAACCCTGACACTGTTGTTATAAAAGTTATTTAAATTTCCTCCCATTTCTAAACGCAACGCAAAAGAGAACAATTAGTGTCATTTTTGAACAGAATAAATTTAATTCAAATTATCGAGGACACAAGAGGTAATAAGACAAGTATTAATCAAAAATATAATGCGCTCGTGTTAACACCAAACGACTACATTAACACAGAAAAATTATGCTAAATCATTTCATTTAGGTAATTAATTATGTTTATTTATACATACATACTACATACCCACACCCCAGGTCCCTTACGGGGTAAGCAGAGAGCACCGAGAGAGAAATATCTCTATCCTTACAGACCTGCCGCGCAACTTCTACATTCATTACTCTATACACGCACGCCGGTCTCGGAAACTTCTGATCTTTTCTTACCTTTTATGTTTATTTATAGCATTTAAAACTACAATTAACACATCAAACATTTCAAGTTCCCTTGAATACTATCGAGGCAATTAAAGTAGGTAGGTACGGGAAATTTATTCAAACAGGAAAAAAATGGAACAGTGGGAAAACACCGGGTAAAGTTTATGAAGTCCAAATTTAACTCTTTATGTGAAATAAACAAATTGCAAGATAATGCATATTAATTATTACACACGAATGTAGACTTTGGAATGTACGCAAAAAAAAACGTAACACCACGCCTATTATCACCGAAGAAGTAGGCAGAGGAGTGTAGTACACTCCCACGTTTCACCAGTTACGTTTACGTCCCACTATGGAATACTGGAATATACGTTGTTTTGTAAAATCACACTGACATCGTCGCGCTGCGTCCGTTCCTGCCGTGACGGAAGGAAAGTTAAAATTTAAAGGAATTGTACACTAAAATGATAGGAATACCGCAATGTACATCACGCGACGCGCTATTTTCAGCACATGGTTGTAACAAAATTGATAACGTTCCAAATGTAAAAGCCATATCGGTAAAAACCGGTTGTGATTCAAGGATCAATAATAACGTACAACAATGTACAGTTCCGCGTGGGGTGACCAGGACGATATGGCGATGTGGTCAAAGACGTAAGCCATGACCCAAATCAACGAAACAACCGGCAAAGTGTCCACTGCAGCTAACAGACGGAGGGTTCCGTAGAATTTTTTTTATTTATTTTTCGGCAAGCGGACGCGGACGGTTCTATAGTGCAAAATACTACGCGTTCCATTCCTGGTGAAGCAAACGTTTCAATGATGGAAGACACGTGTTCTGGAATATTGACTTATTTATAAGCAATAACAAATACATATAGCGTGAAATTAGAACGCCAATTTGAAGTTTTACTAACAAATCGTCATATACTTATAATTGCGGGCCGTATTATAAAAATGATAATTACATTTTTTTTTAATACTATGTTCCAAGTATCTTGACAGATTTGATGAACGTAATGAACGTAATGAACGTAAGAACGTAATGAAACGAACATCAATCCAAAACTAGTTACAATTGCACTATTTCAATTAACAATAATATAAGTTATTTCAGATAACAACACTGAAATTTTCCATATCGTTTTTTGATATTACTAGAGGCAATGGATTTGAAATTACTTTATATACAAAACAAAAACTTAATACATTGAACTAACGGAAAGCTCTCCTGCAAAAGTTAAAACATAAGCAAGAGCAAACAAAATCTAAACCACAATAATCCGTATGGAACCCTAAAACTCCAAAACGGAAACCAGTTTTCGAGATGTCCCGAACTGTCCCACACAGGTTAAATTACGCATTGTTGTCGCACCGTAAGCGTATTTAGGGAACGCGTCTGGATGGTCGTATGTTGCAAACCGTTTGTTCGCCTCCGATGCTAACTGAACGTGTAGGCACTTACAAATTCTACATACTGTTCTACGTAAACACGCATTCTTCAGCTATATTTATAACGGCCACAATTTTTACTCTACTCGCGTTCTATAAATAACCATATTAAGTATATTGTGATACCAGATATCTCATGGGCACCTAATACCAGAAGTCTGGGCGCCAAATGTCTCTATACTTAGAAATAGTTGTAGGACATTAAAAATAGTCTATAAAAACGTGATATTAAAGAAAAATCTTAATCAGAAAATAAAATAAAAGGTATCCTTATAATTTATAGGCATAAAATCACACTATGAAGTAAGTACATTCCTGATGAAATGTCATTCAATACAAACTTACACTATACATATATATGTATATACGCCATTCATAAATTCACGATACGAGTTATTTCAAATGTTACGAACTAGAGTTGTACGCGATTTCTTTCTTATTATGTTTTAAATAGATAGGCTGCTTCTTTGGTCGAGTGGTCGCGGGCGCGTCTGCTCACCGAGGATCCCGGATTCAAATCCCGGGTCGGATGACTATTCGATTTTTTTTCGTTTTAGATTTAGATTAGACTCCGTGTCACTAATAGAAATTTTAGTTAGAAATATCCAAAATATCGTATATCTTTCGAATTGAATGACAACAATTTAAACAATACTCGCACAATCACGAAATAAGCACAACGCAGATATGAACAATTACATGAAGACTAATTAAATGCGAAACACTGTCCTTACATTTCTTAGGCATATAATGTATGTATGCCTAACCAGTGAGAGGCCTGCCTTGCCGATATATTAGCAATAATCGTCAGATTTATAAACAGTTCCTGACAAGTCCGTGTTCCATTTTCAAAAATCGCGAACAATTATGTTTCCCCGCTTTCCTCCATCGTGTCGTATTACAATTACATACACAGCGACCGCAAGTATATAGACTTGTATGACACATTATTAATTATAGCAAAGGATATATGCAATAAGTCATGTATAATATTCTGTATAAATCAATATTTATTAATTGTTACGTCCGAGTTTTCGTTATGATCACTTCATACGCAGCAATAATAATTTTAATGGATATTATAATCCTTATTTATCTTGTAGATTATTACAATATAATATTACAATATACACTTACAGATATAGTAATTATATACGCATATCGATTGTAATAATTCATACGATACTTGAATATTACTAGAAGGCTATTATTATTATACAATTAATATAAAATTTCTCAAAATTACTTCTACGTATTTTTAGTTACCGGCAGTTACCGTGTAAACCTATATTTGATTAAATATAAATAGATTACATCTGAACTATTGTCTTAAATCAAATTTTATTGCCAATGATATACATAACAGTTCTACACCTACGATGAAAGATGCAAATGACAAATAAAAAATGTTAAAAAAGTACTTGCCATTTCTACGCTCACAAGAGAGAACGTTATCTAAATGATGACTTGGGTAACGGCCGGTTGAAAAACCCAAAAAACATGACGATTCCACGCACATCCGGCTGACTATTTCAATTGACAAAGGAATTTACAAATGACCAATTAGGCGTAGGTACTTGGTTATAACGAAACTTTTAAAAGCACGGCTGAATTACTATACAAACAATGTATAGTATTTTTATACAGCCATTGATAAATTTCGAACAATATTGCAGGGTACACACCGAAGACATATTGGCCTTGGTTACGTAATCGTGAGTGAGGAGCGAAGGCCCTCCGGTTGTGTCCTTGGCCCTCGCTCAAATCTAAAGCACATACGAGCCAGCGATATATCAATGTTACACACACATACACACAAAGAGGCATATACATTATATACGTACAATTTAGACACAAGTACAAGTTGTTGATTAAGTTAACTGTATTGAAAAATACTTTGCAGAATTAACCTGTTGGAAATTGAGTCCAATTTATCTGACGGATTAAAGTGAACTAACTTTAGTTCTAATAATTACTTAGTATTTATTTAAATTAAAAGACTATTATAAGCCAATCCACTGTCAACATTTTTGATTAAACTAGTTTAATATAATCATATTGCACATTTAAGAAGTTTAATATTTTAAAAGTATTAACACACAAAAAAATTGAACACAGAAAAAAAATGCCTACTAATGCTTATCAAGCAATGTGTTGTTGATATCTGCAAATTTTAAAGGTGATTCATTGATTCAACTAAATTTTACATTTATTAGCTGCTATCGGTGTTGTCTTACAAGTATAAATCATATTTTTAAAAGAATTACAGTTACATAAATACATACGCAACTGGTTAAACGTAGGATTATACTGCACTCCTCTGCCCACCTCTTCGTAGATTACAGGCGTGATGTTACGCTAATTACCGTTACATAAAAATACGCTAAAACCCCCTATGAACATGGGCGCTCATTAGAAGAGACCGATGTTTAGCAGAGGGCTAACACAGGCTGATAACGATGTGAGAAAAAACTTACAATCGTAACCTAAGTAAGTAAAAACATGAGCAGTAATATATTACCAATTAAACCTGACGTTACCTCATAATACTTTTAAGCCGTTGTTAAACGAAGAACTGTTTAATGATCTGACACGTACGAGTTTAAGTCGTTGCAGGTCTCACTACGAAGGCATCGTAGCCTTGGTAACGCGAATGTCGCGCCGAGAGCCCCCTCTGTCCTTGAGCCCGCCTCCTCCCGGCCTAGACGCTGCGCAAGGATACCAAAATAATACCTCAGAAAATCGCGACAAATGTACGCCTGTTTATTGCCAAGGGTTTGACTCCTAAGGTAATTATTTACTAACAAAAAAAAATAATTTTCGTCCCCCAAATGGTTGTGTGAAATATACATTTAACTAGTGCGCAAAAATATATTTGAGCGACGTTGTAAGAAGCTGAAATCCATGGCCTCAATTCCTCAATTTTGAGCCGAATCCTCCCGGGTGTTCTCGTACCTACCTCCTTCCGGCCTAGACGCTACGCGAATATAATAATATCTGGGCTGAGGCTGAAGTACTTACATACTATTGCGTGGTAGTACAACTTGATTTATTAATATAACATTGTAATATTACCCACACCAGTCTTTATCTCAAAATAGATGTTATGAATTGAAAAATAAGCAGCACACTTATATAAAATATGTAACACGATCTGATGATACTAATTTCACAAAACACATAGTCTCCCATTTTTGTTACTAGAAATATTAACAACAACTAGTACGACGGCGACCACATCTTACAGTTTTATTTTCTAGGAAATAACTTATAATCGAACAAATTATTAGAAATAGCCTTTAACAGAGGCTTTTTAATGTGAAATAAATAGGTTTCTACTAGGCAACACTGCTGCACGACAGGCCGACGCGTCACTTTAAAAAAAAAAGGAAAGGAAATTCAAGATGGCCGCTGTAGTGTTTCCTTCGATAAAAAAATGTCCAAGTGTAAACTAAATTAGTATAAAATGGTGATATAAAAAATAAGTCGGATGGACATGGAAAGTGCGCAGCTAGGAATAAATAAGCAACGCTGCACGCCCTACGTAGGGCAGCGTAGCCTTGGTTACGCAAGTGTCGCGCCAAGAGCTGTCGTGGGGTGCGGGCCCACCCCCGCCCGTCGAGCCTAGACGCAGCGCGACCGAAAATATCTCGGAAACCAAAAACATGGCCGTTCCACGCGGTTTATTGATGAATGTGCCCTACTTAGCATAGACTCTACAATTACAAATAACACATATTATACGTTTACTTATAAATATACAATCTAAGCAGATTGACTGCCTCGTGGTCGTGTTGGTTGCAAGTGCGACTGCCGATCCGGAGGTCCTGGGTTCGATTCCCGGGTCGGGCAC